>VZTF01000254.1:1049542-1204793 GCA_013397755.1 Cnemophilus loriae
GGGGGCGTCGGGCGAGCCCTCCTTTTCAGCCGGGCCGAGCCGCCCTCCCCTCTCCCCACCCCTCACCCCCCGCCCTGTCTTCCGGCCGCCGGGGCGTAGCGCTCCGGCCCCGCCGCGCCGCCGTCCAGCCCCCGGCTCCGTCCCGCCGGCGCTGCCCCTTTGTCCGCGGCCGAGCGCCCTGGGACCCGCAGCGCAGCCGCCCGGGGCAGAGCGGGGCTCGGGGGGCCATCCCCGGAGGGCAGCCTGCCCTGCCCTGCCCTGCTCCGCCGCGCTCTGGTGCGGTCGCTTCCTCGCATCCCCCACCTTGGGAAGCGCGNCAACTGTCAGAAGTATCTCAGTAATTTCTTACTTGATCTTTCCCCACTTTAAAAAATTAACAGGCAGTTTGTGTCATCTTTGATTAGCAAATGCATTCTGCCCCTTTCCCATCCTCGAGCATCCCAACTTCCAGGGCAAAAAGTAATGTCCAGGTCACTCACCCCTAACATCTGATGCAAATAATAATACTGTAGCCCTTGATTATAAAGCAGGAAGGTTTTCCCGAAGAACCATACATTGAGGGAGAGCCAGAAAAACTGAAATAAAACAGAAACAAGAGACTGTAAGTGAAAGTTACATGTGCAAACTTTTCAGTGTTCATTTCATTCATAAAACTCATAGGTCTGTAGTTTCATAAACATATGTAAATGGAATGGGGAAGCAAACTTCAAGCACATAGTATATTTTAAAATATTAACAGGAAGGGCCCCTCTGTGGGAAATTTTCACTTTCATTGAACTTCACGAAAATTTTTGTGTCTTAAGACAACCGAGAGTTGGCAAAGCACCCCCATACAAGACGCTATCCCAAATCTTTAGCTGGATGTTGCATTTAAGAGACTCAAAGAATAAAAACCAGCAACAAAGAGACAAAAGAAGAAAGAACTTGACCTCCAAGAAGCTGCATCTTCTCCTCCAAACTTTCCCAAAAAGAGCCTAACAAAGAGCAAGCACTCGCACAGCGCGTGCGAGCCCGGCAGGGCACGGACGCCGGCACTGTCCCGGGCCGTGGCATCCGCGTGCATCCATCCCTGCCAGCCGCGCACCGGGACGCGCACGGAGCACATCCCGCCCACTCGTCCGAGCCGCGGCACCGCACGGCGTCCTGCCCCGCACGCCGGGACCCCTGCACCGCGCCGGGACGAGGTGCCGTGGCTGCCTGGACCCGCGGGGCAGCCCCCGGGCCGGCCCCCGCCGCCTGCTAGCACCCAGCGGCCCCCTCCTGAGCCTCCTCCGCGGGTCAGCCCCGCCGAGGGGACCCCCCTGGGGCTGCCCCTACCAGGAAGAGGTGCTTGCTCCCCTCGTTGGCCAGCCAGCTCCTCCAGGACAGCGCCATGGTGCGGGACGCCCGCGGGGCAGGACCGAGGGTGAGGGGGCGTCGGGCGAGCCCTCCTTTTCAGCCGGGCCGAGCCGCCCTCCCCTCTCCCCACCCCTCACCCCCCGCCCTGTCTTCCGGCCGCCGGGGCGTAGCGCTCCGGCCCCGCCGCGCCGCCGTCCAGCCCCCGGCTCCGTCCCGCCGGCGCTGCCCCTTTGTCCGCGGCCGAGCGCCCTGGGACCCGCAGCGCAGCCGCCCGGGGCNGCGGGGGAGCAGCCGTGCATGCAACTGCTCTGCAGTTCGGGTGAAACAAAGAGGCTGTCCAAGAAACTACTGTTCGGGCAATACGTGAGGCCCTCGAAAGCCGGGAAGGGACAGACTGTGTTACTTATTTGAAGGCTGATCCTGCTCCATCAGGTGTCCCTGGAGGATACTGGAAGAGGCCGCCTCCTGTGTGCGGGCAGAGCGGGTGTGCAGTCACCCGCAGAACAGCAGCCGATAAAAAAGGACTCTGGGCAACTCCACATCCAGTGTCCAGAGTGTGGATTGCTACGCTTTGCAACCAGTCTGCTTTTACTGGTGGTCTTCGTGTTTAGTTTGGGTTTGGGGAGGGTGGGGTCTGAGGGAAAGTTGCACTGGATACTGATTTTTATATCAAGATAAAGCTTTTTCAAAAAATGCTTGTTGCTAGCAACTTTCAAACATGACAGCCTTGTGAGTCAGCAGAACATCTCCACCAGGTATTGTGATGCACATGTTGTTCCTTGAGATAGCCCCAGCAGTGGCAGCTGGCAGCAGAGGAAGGCTGGTTTTCTGGGAGATGCCAAGTCCAAGAAGCAGTGCTGAGTAGTCTCATCCAGTCCAGTTGGAGCTGGCTTTCTCTTACAATCTGGAAAGTTGCCATTTTTCGAGCTCCTCATGAGCTGTACACCAAGGGTCCAGAGAAGAATGGAAGGGGGCAAAGTGCCATCTTTCTGCACTTCGTATAAAGTTGGAGGCGAATGTCTGACCCGTGTTTGGTCCCGAGAACAAAGAGTACAAGTAGGGCATGGCACCTGTGAAACTCAGTTGAGGGTATTTTTGCTGCAGCAAGAGCTCTGTCTCAACAAGTGGCAGGATTTCTGTGGCTGTATGAAGTTTTAGGTGAAGTCTTGAAATAGCAGGATTACATCCATTTTATATCATCTAATGACACTAAAAGGAGAACTAGTGAAAGAGAAAATATAAATTTTGAATTTAAGACTCAACAGAACCATAGTTTGGTGCCAAAGCAACCCTAACAGCAGAAGAAATAGTACAGTTTATTTATCTTGTTTGCTATTTCCATTCACTTCCTTGCTTCTGTTGTAATGCTAAGGAAAATGGAAACTGCTTATAGAGAAGCAGATGATGAATCTTCTCTGGACAAGCATGTCAAAGCTGGAATGGCACAAAATAAAACTTGTAGGATATGTCAGGCCTAATAAAATGGGACCTTGGCCAAAACTGAAGCCGAGGAAACACAGACAAAACCAAAATAATTTGCCCATGCTATATTTGCCCATTAGAAATGGCTCTGAAAAATCAGCTTATGCGCGATTTGACTGCCCACTCACTTGAAGCTGATGACTCATAAGCCAGCACTTCACTGCCTACTTACAAAGTGCCGTAAGGCATGTGGAGCACATGACTCATGCTCGTCCACGTTGGATTCTACATCATATCTAGGTACAGAGCAAGGAATGTGTTTTTGTAGAAAACATCCCTATTTTCCTTCTCCTTGGAAACAGCCAAGGGTTTTGAATCATTATGCTAAGAAGAGTCTGGCAAATACCAGTGCAACGTTACTACATCTCCATCCTTCCTCCATAGAAAAAGGCTGAGTTTTCAAGTGGCTAAATCATGCCTTTCCAGGGATTTCTGGAAGTTCTCTGTCTTCAGTTTTAAACCGTCCTAGATATATACGAGCATGTGTTTTAAACTGACTGGTAAGAGCATTCAGAAATGGCCATAGATGCTAGTTATAATCCAAATAACTAGAAAAATTGCAATATGACTCTCAAACATCATTTGAGCCCATCTCTTCTCTGTTTTGTGGACATTCATCCTCTGATTATGATGGTCTTTGTGCTTTGTCCTACCAACTGGACAGAGCACTGCCAAGCTAGGCAGCCCCTCTGTATTGGGTTTGCACAGCCAGGTGTTGGTAGTGAGGGGGTCTACAGGGATGTCTTCTGTGAGAAGCTACTGGAAGCTTCCTCTATGTCCAGCAGAGCCAATCCCAAGAGGCTCCAAGAAAGATGTGCCGCTGGCCAAGGCTGGGCCAATCAGAAATGGAAGTAATGACTCTGTGATTACATATTGAAGAAGAAGAAAATAAAAGTTATTGCACAGATGTAATTGTGGCCAGAGAAGAGCAGGGTGAGAATATGTGAGAGGAACAACCCTGCAGACACCAAGGTCAGTGCAGAAGGAGAAGGAAGAGGTGCTCCAGGCACTGGAGATGAGATTCCCCTGCAGTCCGTGGTGCAGACCATGGAGAAACAGCTGTCCCCCTGCAGCCCATGGAGGTCCACAGGGATTCAGAGATCCACCTGCAGCCCATGCAGGATCCCATGCCAGAGCAGATGGATGCCTGAGAGGAGGCTGTGAACCCATAGAAGACCTATGGTGGAGCAGGCTCCTGGCAGGGACCTGCAGACCCATGGAGACAGGAGCCCACACTGGAGCAGGTTTCCTATTAGGATTTGTACGCTGTGGGGGACCCACACTGAAGCAGCCTGTCCTTGAAGGACTGCACCCCACATTGCAACAGTTTGTGGAGAATTGTTGCTTGTGAG
Organism: Cnemophilus loriae; assembly: GCA_013397755.1. Taxonomy (NCBI): domain Eukaryota; kingdom Metazoa; phylum Chordata; class Aves; order Passeriformes; family Corvidae; genus Cnemophilus; species Cnemophilus loriae. The sequence goes on from VZTF01000254.1 coordinate 1,053,715, forward strand.
AGGTTCATGGAGGACTGTCTCCCATGGGAGGGACCCAGTGCTGGAGCAGGGGAAGAACTCCTCTCCCTGAGCAGACATAATGACCATAACCCCCTTTCCCCATCCCCCTGCACCTCTGGAGATAGAGCTGGGAAGGAGGGAGGGATGTGGAGAAGGTGTTTTTAAAGTCTTGATTTACTTTTCATTATCCTCCTCTGATTTTGTTAGTAATAAATTCATTTAATAACCCCTATTCCAGTCTGTTTTGCCTGTGACAGTATTTGGTGAGTCATCTCTCCCAGTCCTTTTCTCGACCCATGAACTGTTAGTTTTATTTTCTTTCCCCTGTCCAGTTGCAGAGAGGAGTGATAGAGAGGCTTTGGTGGGTGCCTGGGATCCAGCCAAGGACAACCCACTATACCGTCCTAGAGACTAAGCATACAGTTTCTCTGGTAATGTTACTTCTACTGCATCAGCAAAGTCACCCTGACTGCACAGTCAACTTCCAGGCCTACTTCCCATCAACATCCTCTACACTCAAACCTACTCTCCTGAAGTGTATTTGGGTACTTTACAACATTGCTGAATGTTGTAGTCAATTTTACAGACATGGCTTATAAGTTTTCTTTGCTGGAATTCTGCTTATGTACCTGAGAGTGATCCAGAGTTAAATCACCTAAACTTCCAGGTGTCTCCATCTGTCAGCATGTCATGACTGTCCTGCAAGTTCTTGCAGTGACAGCATGTATTGTCATGAGCACAACACTCTGTCCTTCCAGTCTGGGGAGCGATCCGGGCACCTTATCTTCTGCTCTTTTACAGTCTAGATTTAGGCTGATAGGCCCTTAAATTCTACATGCATCGCTGAGGGGGTTTGTCCGCTACACCTTCTCTGAATATTTACCCTTAGCACTTGAGATCATGGGAGGAGAAGAAAATGTTGGCACTGACTTCATTACAGAGAACAGGAAAAGTGCAGAGTCTGCATAACAGCTGAGTGATTACAGCGCTTGCCCAGTAGTGGGAGAGCTGGATCTTTCTCAAAGAGCTGAAGCCATTGCATTCACATCTTAGGAAAGTTTTCTAACCACTGCTTTTTACTGGGGTCAAAGAAGGAAATGATCTCCAAGTGAGCCACTGTGCTGCCAGGAAGACAAGAGAAAGAGGTCAGAGGAAATCAGAAAGCAATGCTGGCCAAGTGATAACAGCACACTAAGGAAGAGAGAGGATCATCTAGGAAGAGAAGACTTGGGATGCCAGTTCATTTTTTGTTTCCATTGGAAGAATAAATGTAGAACAATTTCAAAATTCAACATGTTTGTGAGAAAACTGCAATCACAGGAGAAACCAGAAACAGAAAGCTTTTTCCACAAATGAATTTGGAAACTTTCTCGTTAAACTTGAGCTACATGCTGTTTAGCTTTATCATTTTTCCTATAACTCTAGCATGCAGTCACAACATAAGGGTAAAATAGCAATCAAAGTGTATGTCACTGTGAAGATCTGTGCCATGTGAGTAATATCCTGTGCGCTGGCATATGGCTTTTATGGCATTACATGTTGTATCATTTCTTTCCCTTTTTGAAACTGGATCTTTACATTTGCTGCATACCACAAGATCAGCTTGCTTTCTTGTATGCTCCGTGATGGAGTCGGAGGCCTCCCTAGGGTGAAATGCTTCTCCAGGTTTGGGTGACAGCCAAGTTTATTAATTTCCATGAAGCGACAGTGATTAATGGTAATGCATTATTTGCTGCTGCCATAGTGTCTAGGAGTATTAGGCATGGCCCAGGCCCACAATTTACTTTATCAGAAAGGTAACATTTATGTCCAAAGACTTCCAATGAAAAGTCAGACAACAACAGATGGAGTTCTGATCCTCAATTCTTGTAGACATGGCAAAATGGGCAGCAAGGCATGAGTTCTCTGGTAGCATGAGCAGGCTGTGTTCTGCTTCCAGTGAACTTTGCCAAACCAAGCCATTCAGCCACTTCTCAGCTCCATGCTACCAATTCAAAAACATGAGAAGAGGTCCTACAGTATTTTATCCTCAAATAACCTCCTGCACATTCCTGATTCAAAGAAAGATAGCACGAAGACTCCAACACACGGCAACATCATTCATCACAAAAGAATGCAAGCACATAGCACATGGGGAAAATGTGTATAATAAATACAGCTGGAGTGCATTCCATGACAATTTGAGAGAAATATCAGTTATATTTATTTTTCCAACTATTGGCAAGATTTTCTTGAACACTTATTTCAAAATTGAACCACAGATCTACGGATCATTAACACACTGCATCTTGTTCCTTGTGAAACCTTTTAGGTCCTGTCTACCTTCCACTGAATTTATGGGCTTTTCCTTCATTTTGCTGTGAGTGGGAACCAGGTCTGAGAATAGTACAGGGATTAAAATTATACTGCATTTATTTTAGAGGCTATTAGAATCCCCCAAGATGGCATTCTGGAGGTTTTCAGCCAACTATTTCTGTGTGTGGCCAATCAACTCTGTTTGAGAAGTTCTTGGAAAAAAAGTCACCAAGCTGTTAACTTCAACTCTTGGAGTGGGACCAGCCATCCAATTCCTTATCCACCAAGTGGTCCATCCATGAAATCCACATCTCCCCAGTTTAGAGAGAAGGATGTTATGTGAGACAGTGTCAAATGCTCTGTGCAAGTCCAGGCAGATGACATGAGTTGCCCGTCCCTTATCCACCAACACTGTAACTCCGTCATAGAAGGCCAACAGATTTGTCAGGCACAATTTGCCCTTAGTGAAGGGCTGCCAGCAATCACCTCCTTGTTTTCCATGTATCTAGCATAGTTTCCTGGGGTATCTGCTACGTGATCTTGGTGAGAACAGAGATGACACTGACTGGCCTGTAATTCTCTGTGTCTTTCTTATTTCCCTTTTTAAAAATGGGAGTTATGTTTCCCATTTTCCAGTCAGTGGGAACTTCACTGGCCTGCCACAACTTCTCGAATAGGATGGAAAGAGGCTTAGCCACTTCATTCACCAGTTCTCTCAGGATCTGTGAATGCATCTCACCAGATCCCATGGACTTGTGCATCTTTAGGTTCCTTAGGTGATCTTGAACTTGATCTCCTCCTACAGTCAGGTGGTTCTGCATTCTCCCAGTCCCTGCCTTTGTCTTCCTTGATTTGGATAGTGTGTCTGGAGCACTTGTTGGTGAATACTGAGGCAAAGTTACTGTGTTAGGCAATTTAACTACAGCACTGCAGTGAATATTATTAATGCTTCCAGACCATGAATAAAAGCTATTGAACAGAGCTGGTGTGGAAAAAAAAGTTACTGAACAATTGCATTAACACACTACCACTGAATATCAATCCCTTTTTAGTATTTAATGAAAAGGTGATAATCCCTCAAAGAGAGACCAGAGCTTTAGTGGAATCATTAATAGTCTTTGAGTCTTTGAACGATCCTCGAACTAAGAAAAAAACTGGTCAAGAAAGGCTTTATATCAGCACAGTCACTGCTGAGGTAGAAAGGAAGAACTGATTAAGAGCATGCAGCAGTAGTTTAAGACAAGAAATAAAACATGTCTCATAGCTCACATCCCAAGGTGACGTAGTGCATGCTAACATTGTGTCACAGTGGATCATTCAGTGCCAGGATACTAAAGTCAATGCCAAATAATCTACAGTATCCAAGTTTCCCGGGGCACTCATCAAGAATACATCAGTTTCAATTAACTGAAAAAAAATAAACTATTACAGTACAAACTATGGCTGTTACAGTTTACAGACCATAGTTTACAGAAGCTCTTAAAGTCTACAACACAACAACCAAAAACTTGCTTATGCAAACATCAGAAGTATCAACATTGAGTAAACACTCATAATTCCCCAATTCTTAGAAAAAAATATTTTTCCTTGGAAGAGTCTAAAGTTAAAAGCATCCAGACTGCAGATCTGAGAGTCTGGCATGTTACTCTGCATTAACTCTGCCAAACTGGTGTTTGCACTTTTACTACAAAGTTAGCAGGGCAGGAAAAAAAATTGGAAAGGCAGGGCAAAGGAGGACATGAAACTAACAAAGGATGTCTGAGAAATAATTTTGACTTCTATCTATGATTACAAAAAAAAGTAAAATCAGAAAATCAGTTTTGACATAGCAAGATGAGAAGTGACCAAATTTTAGTCGGATATTTCAGACATTACAAATTCCTACCTGAGGGAGAGTTCATTCTTTGTCTATTCACATTGTCACACATCACAATTCTCTATAATTAAGTTCCATGCACAACTTTTTTACTCTTATTTACTTTGAGGTTACATTTGTCTTTGTAAAACCTGCTTGAATGACTCCTGTAGACTAGTTCTATGGAAGTTGACTGCTGTCTGCACATTTAAGACAGAAGTTTGCACGGAGAAGCAAAGAAGAGTTGTTCAGATACATGTCTCCTAATTACTCTGCCTTTAAAAGTTTGCTTTTTGAAAAATGCCTTTAGGTTTCCTTCAAGATGTGTCTTGCTGCCAGTACAGATAGGCAATCTGAAGTGCAATACATGCTATGGCCAGAGATACAAAAATCTCTAAATGTCCATTTGAAAGTGAAGGCCTGAAACAGCGCCAGGAAAAAAACCAAAACCAAAACAACATAAAAACGAGTAAACAAACAAAGCAGGAAAAAACAACAACAAAAGCAAACCATCCAACCCAAAAAGCAACACCAAAGCATATAAGCAAAGACTGGAACCTGTCATGACAGTAGTACAAACTTCAGGCAGAAAAGTTGACTATGCCATGCATCTGCACTTGCTAGGGAGCTGAGGACAAATGCAGATACAGTGAAAGAGCAAGATCTGCTTGGCTTGGAGAGAAATGGCGATATGAGATTCAGTCAGACAAAGCAGCTATGGTTGGAGGTACAAGTGTAAACTAATGAGGCAAAGGACTTTACCAGCCTTTAAATAAAAGGGAACACCAGTATTTGAATAAATATTTATACCCTGGTCACGGTTAAATTTAGCCTGGAAATTAGACAAGGTACTGGAGTTAGCTGGAACAGCTTTCCAGTGAGAGTAGTGAGAAAAAAAGAACTTGTTACATGTTAGAGCTCCATTGTTTTATGAAAAGGACTGTATAATATCTCCCAGAGTAAGTGGAAGACTATTAAATGATCCAGTTTCAGAAAAGGCCTTCCACTCCAAACACATCTTGTAGAAATCACCACAATGACCAGGAATTGCCACTCAGGACTCCCATCAGCCAGGCATGCTGCTGACTTCAGTACTCCTTCCAGTTTCAGTAGCAGGTTTTTGGGTCAGAATTGCTAATTTCATTCTGATGCTTTATTTTCCATTTAATATTGAACACAACATTTCTCTCTCTTCCGTTAAATTAAAATCCTCTTGAACTTTCTCGAGAATCTGCTTCTTATTTTCTGAATTATAGGCCTTACACCAGAGTTCAACTATTTTTGTAAAAGCAATACTTAATTTTCTTGGTTGATAATTAATTGCACCGCAAATTTAACTCATATTTCTTTCTTAGTATGACCTACAAAGGCAATTTCATAATGTCAGATGATCCCCACCCCTTGTTCAGTTTTATGAAGCCCAGTGCCATGTGGAACTTTCAGGGGATCATGTTGCATTTAGTGCTAAGACAAGGTAAACAGTATCAGGAAAGACAGTTTAGAGAAGAAAGATTGTGAACATTATGGAGAAGATTATAGGGGATAGACTTGAATCTGCTATTTTATTCAATTAGGCTCTCATCCAGTAAAGGTCTTAGGCACACATTTAACTTTAAAAAAAAAAAAAACCAACAAAAAAAACAAGCACTGAGATCCAGCCTGACTTTGCCTACAGTTAAGCAAAGGAATTTCTTTGCTCAGTGAGGGCTTTCAGCACATATGTAACCGCTTTGTTGAACCAAAGTCTTGCACAGGAGTAAATGGGAAGCAACATTGCTGAGGTGCATGGAATTATGTCAGTTAGACTGGGAACAAAATGTGGCTTGTACTTCTCCTTGTTCTTAGTATTCTGAGTAACAGAGCCAGTTTTATTAGAGAAAGCCATCATGAAAAACCTCGACACAAAATGCTGCTGGCTTGAGAACCTTTGTGTTAAATGCATTTCAAGTTTAATAACACATTTAAGAGTTATTGAGTATCTAGAGGCTTATAATATGCTTATAACTATCGATGTGATTTTTTTTGTCAGACTGTGCCTTTCTTTTGAAAAGTATCTAGGTAGAAAATTAGGACGAGTCTTACTTACCTGAAACTTTTTGATGCTTTTGTAGTAAGCAGTCTTCTGGGAGAAGCTGAAAGTTTCCTCACTGTATAATAAGGTCTTATATTAGAGTTAATGTTCTTATTCCTGTGGTGTCACAAGCACTATACAAACCCTTGCAAATTAATGAAACATTGTTTCTGGTGAGGCTACTTGAACTGAACCTACCAACAGCATCACAAAAGATGCGTCTGGAGTTTGTATGAGACCAATTCCACAACAGAGAATTAAAAATTCGTGCATGGTAGTTGCAGCCCTCAGCTATGCAGTGAGTGAACTATTTCCACAGCCATTGAGTATCGCCCCGACTATGTTACATGACAGCACTGTTGTCTTTTTCCGTATTTATGTGGTGCCTCTGAAAACTTTGCTGCAGTCACCTTGCTGTATTGCAGGTCCAAAATATGTTGGCCAAAGGCTTTCCCCTGGGAACAGTCCCACTATGGATTATGTTAAACCTCACTGAAAATAAGGGCTATAAGCTTCCATTCCCTCTACTGAGAGAAGCATAGGAAGTCACTGAGGTCCATCAATGAAAACGTTGTTGAAAATAAATATCTCCAGATAGGAGGCACATTACTGCTCTAAAAGGCAAGTATGACAAAGCTGAATTTATTGCAGGGCGGAGTTTGCTACATATTGATTAAAAAGAGGGAAATTTACATTTGCATGTGAATGTGTTGCAGGATAAAAACAAAAGAAACAAATGGAAGAAATAGAAAAGCTGTGACACCTTCAACAAGAGTGTCAAGATTTGTAGCTGATGAAAAAAGCATGGCATGCATATGAAGATAATATTGTTTGTTACTGGATGCCTTACTAGGAAAATATAAATGTATATTCTTTACAAACAAACACCTTTTGCAAATACTTTCTGTAGGAGGAAGTGCTTGGTTTCTTCATGCATGTTTTCTTCAAATGTTTTTGCTTTCTGCAAGTCTAGCTTCACTGATCAGAAAAATAAAGGAATAGCATAGATATTAATGATATGTTTTCTTCAATTCATTTACATACAAAATTAATTGTTCAGTAATTCCGATTTCCATCTTAAGGAAAATATGTGATATAACTTTGAAAGAAATGCTCTTGTTTCACCAAATAAGAATTCTTATTATTATTTATCCTTTTTTGTGTGAAGTATTATGAACACTTTATAAACTAGAAGGGATTAATGACATTTATTTTCAGTTATGCTGGGCTTTTGGAATTACATCAGTAATTCCTCCTTACTTGGTCATTTGTTGCCTGAAATCAGTTTCACTCTTTAAATGTTATTAAAAAGCCAAAGTTTTTTCTCACACAATTCAATTTGAAGTATATTAAATCATTTAAATAGTGAATTATATGCTTGAGTATTCTTGAGCAGATTTTTTGGATGTTCTCTTATTGCCCTGTACCCTCAGTGGAATTTTATCTATTATTGCCTGCTTTGGAAGGCAAAAATGTGAATTGTGGTATCAAATAAACAGTTAATATTAATTATTTTTCAAGAATTTACAGTGGAAATATTTACAAAGATGTTTAAAATCCAAAGGTCAATAAACAGCATCATTTTTCATTAATTTAATGCAAAGCTAATTTTGCTATTTGATTAAGAAACACAAGGGGAGGGTGAAATACACTTGCCAGGAATGAAACGCATTTACATTTTCCTTCCAGTAACGGTAACGGACTGACATCAGATGCAAAAATAAATAAACAAACAAGATATAGTCAATTTTCTGTGAAAACGAAAAACATTTTTCTGTAATTAAATTGCTTCCCAAAGGAAATAAATTTTTCAGTTCAATGCCAGAGTCTTTCATCAGCTAACATTCCCCAGCATCTACAAGGAGAGTGTTGAAACACTAAGGTACTGGCATTTTTAAGTATGCAAATCTATAAGATTTTATTTGACAGGAATTAATGCTTTAATAGGAAAAAGCTAGTCCAGCATAAAATTATTTGTATGAGCTTGTTGCTGTTCACTTTGTTTCTCAATGTTTGTTTCCCTTCCTAGTCTTGCTACACATTGGTGAAGGAAATCACAGACACATTCTCGTCATATTTCTCTGCAGGTAGAGCTACATGTCATCTAGATTGTCCCTCTTCCACCAAGACATTCTTTCTTGACTAATCTGAGGACCTTAGCTACCTGTCTAAAATTTCCAGACATACAGCAATTTGATCAATTTATAACGGTGAGTTTTAAACTCTTTTTTGGAACTATGCCCTGCATGGAGGGTTTTTGTGAGTTTTTTGGGGGGAAGTGGTTGGTTGGTTGGTTGGTTTTTTTGGTGCTGTTTTTCGTGGGGTTTTTGTTGGTTTTAGGTTTTTTTTGAACCATGATCATTTCACTCCAAGAAACCAAAACATAGTCCATGGTGGTAGTGAAGCAAATCAGAAAACCACAGAATGAATCCCAGGTCACTGAAGATGACCATTAGATCTCAAGCTGATCATTGAGTGGCATCTAATATTGAACCTATGCTTTTTGTCCTCAATCCAAGGAGATTTAGTCCTGTATTTCCCTACCACCAGTTTCCGGAGTAGGCTGGAGTGTGGACATGCCACTGAAACTCATCCACTGCACTAAATGATGCAAAATTCAGGCAGCAAAAAGGAAGAAAAACACAAGTAATGTTTTTACTCTGCTACAGTGGAAAAGCATTAACAAAAAGTATGAATTTGCACTTGCAGATCCATCTCCTTGCATTGCTGCTGAGTAGAACATTAACAAGCTGACACAACTTGTCAAAAACAGATGCTTCTGAAATTAGTTCACCAGATGCTTACCTTCTTCCTTGGTGTGTAATGTCACACTATTACAGTAGAAGCAGGTAGATTCAGAAAATCATGTATTTTTATTAGTGTGCAATGAATGTTTTAATGAGAGAGACAGAATTTCACAGTGTATCTTCTGACATGCTGTGATATGTATCAAGAAGATGTGATAAATGTTTGCAAGGCATTAAAAAATGTAACTACAAAAGTTAAAGGTGCTTTTATGTTTTTCCCAAAAAAGATTTTTCTAGTTTCCACTTTGGAACAGATTTGGAAGATAGTTTTCACTGTGATTCAAAATACCAATATCTTCCATGAAAAAATACTTTTGCTTTCCTTTTTTTTACCAACCTATTAAAAAACTCAGTGATGAGCAGTAAAGGAATACTGTAGTAGTAGAACTTGCCATGGGCAGAATGGAAGCTTCAGACAAAGTTTATCAGAGGGACCCTCCTCTTGTGCCACAAGGTGCAGAAAGGACTCCCTTGCTTTCTAAACTCCTTCCCAGAAAGGAGCCTAGGTGCAGCTGGGTCCGATCTTAGCCCCAGACTTGGTCAAAGGCTTATGTCTAAGGGATTATAATATGTGGAATTGATCCTTTATAAGATTTTGTCCCACAGGATTAAGGATGACAAACCAAATACATTTATATGACTAAAATAAATGATCTATCTAAATGGATGGTGGTAATGACTAGACTGAAAATCTTAATCAGAATTATTTACTTCACAGATAGCTACAACTATTAGTGTAGTGTGCTCTTAACTGAAGCAATGTTGAAGCAATAATGTTAAAGGTAGCAAGATAATTATTAAGTAGAGATTGATTTCATTCACCCATTCCCAACTGTGGACAAATTTTGTTCAGCCTCAAGGGGAAACCTTGAGGAGTGTCCCTACTCAAGGGAGGAATTTCCACACACACTCTGAGAAGGGGTATGTTAGAAGACCGTGCCATTAAAAAGTGGGACTGGGCTGTCAGTCATGTATCTACAGGCCAGCAGTGTCACCTCACTGTCACCACCAGTGTCAGCTCAGCAGCCTTAGATAAGTTATCAGTACTATCACTTGTTGATTCCTTTATCAGGAACTTTGTCTGTCACATCATCACGAGTGCCAGTTTCTGTCAGGAAACATTGCACTTCCTCAGTGTTTAACTTTGGCTTTGATGAGTCTCAGCATTCTCCAGCACCAAAAGCACAATGACTCCCATTCTCCTTCCACTAGTGATAACTTTTGCAAATAGGGTATTGCTCAAGCTGTTTTACCTCCACTTAGGCAGAGCATCCTGCTACCACAATAGATGCTCTACCAACATAGCTCTGTTTCAAGTCTACTGCAGAATCCATGACTTCCAGCCTGTTCTACTTCTGTACCAGCTGCTCTTGCTGCATCTGTGACTCCTCCCCATCCTCTCTGGCACCTGCATACGGTTCCTTACCCTGGTGCTGGAAAGAGATTACACTGAAAGCAAACCACACATGCCTTCTCCTCTCTCTGAGGGATAACATTCCTTAGGGCAGTGCTTTTGAGTATTTGGGATTAGCAGTCTCAGGTGAGTGAAGAAGGTAGAGGCTTGCACATCAAGATAGTCTTGCATGTTAAGAGAGTGTATGAGAAACAGGTTTTGCAGCCCTTGCTTTGAGATAAAGTTCTCAAGGAACACTTTGGTGTCTCAGCAAGATTGGGCAGGGAAGGAAGAAAGGAAGGAGAAGGGGAATGATGCCCACAGCTGGAGTCACTTTAAAACCTATTGAACTATTTCTAAGAGGTTTAGTAGGATTAGCAAAAACATAAATATATGGGCATTTCATAGGAGTTTGAACAGTATCATCTGTTTCACTAATAGAAATATTTACCCTTTTAGCTGAAAGTAATTCCCGTAGCATTTTGCAATCACCATGTGCTACGCACCAGTCAGACAGGTGTGAGGTAAGATATACTGCAAGGGCAACAGTCATGCCTGAATGGGAGTGCTGAGCACCTGGGTGGTCAGCACATTCCCCAGGACACAAAAGTAGACATCATTCCCTGAGCAGTGCTAGCACAGCAGTGCTGCAACAGTTTATCACATCTTCCAGGCAAATCTGTGCATCATATGAATGCTGCTTGTCTACAGACACAACACTAAACTTAATCTCTTTTAGCAAAAATACACAGTACATGTGCTTATGTATTAAGACAAATATATATTTACTGAAAGTAACATCTCTTTATTGTAGCCACAACAAGAGAAATCACTGTGCTGCTAATAGGGAAATGCATCTTAAAGATCCTGATAGCATTTTATAGTTTTATTCATTTGTTTTATAACCCACAATATTTCTAAGTATAATTATTTTCAAATGTAAATGCCAATAGGAACACTTTTTACATCCATTTCCTAGTCTAGGATTGCCGTAGCAATTTATACAGTTTATTTATACAGTTTATCTTTTAAAATAAAGAACTCCCAGTGGTTTGGCATAAAATTGTTGTAATTCAACAAAGAATCTGAACCTACCACAGAGAAACTGATGTTCTTGCTGAAGAATGTTTTGAATGTTCACCTGTTGTTCCATGTAATTTCTAAATTATAGAATTCATAGTTTTCTACTGAATGCCAAGATAACATTTGACTTTAGGTTTCTCACTGACCCTTATTGTTTGTCATTGTCTTAACTTCTATAGAAGTTAAGAACTGGTATTTAAACTCTATTGCTCAAAGAAAGTAAATAGCCATGTATTTTAAGGAACAGTGGTTGCTCTCACAACCTTCCTGCAGCAGGAACAAAGGCAGCAAGAATGATTTACATGGGCAGAGTTGCAGAAATTAAATAAAACCAAAACAATAAAAACCAGAACACTTGGAGATTTTCAGCACTGTTCCACATTAGTTTACTCAACTTATAGAACACATTACTTTCTGAAAGCAAGAATAATTGACGAAGCATTGATGTTATTTTTCTAATCACAGCTGTTACCCTTCTATCACTTTCATTATTTTAAGCTGGCCTAGACAATGATATTTTAAATGAGTGTCAGATGTGTACTGAAATGTGATCAGTGCAATTCTAATTTAGCTGGACTTTTCTCATCCTTTGATTATCAAACTATATAAATTAAAGAAACAAAAGAGAGTCATAAATTGATGTATAACAAGGATCTTTATCATGCTATACGAAGAAAAAAAGAAAGAAAACCAAAATCATTTTGTAATATAACTTTCAGAGTTGTTTATTATATTAAACATTGTCTACTTGTTATTTCAGTGGACTAAAGCGAAGTAACACTGAACAGTACAAGAGAGTTCCTAGAAATGTCAGTTCCATGGGGTAGCGTCGCTTAGGGGCTAGAAAGTTTGCTTTTGCATTGGTTTCATTTCAGAAAAATTAAAGCTAACCTAATTTGGAAACAGTATGGCAGTATTCTATCTAAAATGCATCACTAGTTTACACCAAGGTTCTTGTGCTTAAGTTTAAAAAACACACTTTAAAGAAACATTCTCATAGGAGAATGGCAGAAGTACATTTTATATATCAAAGTAACTACTCATGTTAAGAACATCACCACCACTGGCTAACACCGTCCTTCACTGTGACTTTCCATATTTTTCAAAGATAGGAGGCACAAGATGAACTAAAGTCAAGGCAATGGATATCAAGGATACTAATAACTAGAACAGGTAGTACAAGCCCACCAGCATGGCCAAGGTTTTTTGTGAGCATGGTACTGAAGGATTTGAAGCAGACCATTGAAGTGGTTTTCAAGATTTTTACAGCAAGTTCCTTTCAGCAAGAAGGACAAAATGGGGGAAAGCCCAGTTTGTGTTAATTGATGGATTTAGTAAGTGGACCAAGAAAGTCAACAGTACTGGCTGATGGAGGTTGGTGATTGATATTGTGATAGCAAATGAGAGTTAATAACCACCAAGGTACTTCATAATCTAAGTACTTTGTGTTTGATATGTCAGTGAAAAGGAGCAATTCACCATGGAGATTGGTAAAAATAATAAGAAATTTTTCATACAAAGAAGAGCAATTCACAAATCAGTGTCAAAAACTTCAGTATTGGTGGGAGGGACAAGCTGCAGTATCTTCACATCCCATTTGTAAAAGAGCAGTAATAGAGCTCTAATCTTTCAGTATTCATGTAATGCAAAGAAGTATTGCTGGTTTTACTAATTCTAATGTAATCAGATCCATAGAAACCTAGATAAATAGGCAGTGAGGTTTTTTGTTTGTTTGTTTGTTTCTGGAAGATTAATACTCTGGTCCATGAAATGAAATGAAGTTCAAAACTATTTTGACTGTAAGACATGGATTTTTTTTTTCTTCCAAAATCTTTAATTCAGTTTTTAGAGTCAGATGTTTTAGACATGAAAGACGTTGGAGCAGAGACTGAAAATGAGGTTCCTGGATTTTTCTTCTCTGCTCACAGAGCTGTCTTCTGCCCTACAGAATCCTACAATCATTGTGTAAGAGAGCAGTGTCATACTGTCACCAGAGGGAAGACACTGCTTCCAGCCCAGCTTGTCTGACAGGCTGGTGGTAAAGACACCCTCCCACAAAGCACGTAGGGTGAGCTTTAGTCCCTGAGCTTGAGAAATGCCACATCATTAATCTTCCAGCATCTTGCCTGTATGCTCTCACTATCAGGATACTGAATCAAACCAGTTATCATCTTGTTCTGGATTTTTTTGAAAGAAAAAATAATCCAGTAGTATTTAGCAAAGTTCCCAGTTTGATAAGAGTTTTGAGAAGACCTGTTTGATGTAGTTCAGCTGTCATTAAAATTTTCAGATGAGAACATGACTTGGATGAAAGCAAGTAATAGGCAGCCTGTTACCTTCTGGGAAGGGATGCCCAGAGCCTGAGTAAAAGCACAATTTTTAGGATGCTTGAGAAGTGCCAGAATTAAAATGATTCATCTAAAAGAGGATGAAGTAGCGCCTGAGTTTGAATAAAATGGAGATACCATCTCACTGTGCAGGGAAGGAGAGTCAGAACTATGGTTATTGAGATCATGAGCATAACTTCAGCATCCAGAACCATAATTACAAAGACTGAGCAAACTGACATAGTACAAACAAAAATGAGTGGTCTGAGGACAGCTCCAAGGAACAGATGCGTGCATGACAAGTTCCAGAAAGACTTCAGAAACCTCACAAGGCTGTGAGAAGATAGATACTCAGAAAAATATGGTAGCAGATATAGCAGATTGACTAGCTAGGAAAGTTTAAAAAGGGGGGTCATAAGGAGAAAAATTCTCACCTCTCAGAGGAAAAATAAAATAAAAACATGACATGCCATCTTTTCATATTAACCCAGACCTGCTGAGGGACAAAAAGTGCTACTCAGACTTTTTCTTTTGTCCTCAGAAGACTGTCTCTGTACTCTCAACAAATCTCGTGGCTTGCATTTTTTCTTTTTTTAAATTAGATTCTTTGATGGAGAGTGCTCAGCAAATGAACCATCTTGCTGTTCAGAATTGTTTTTGTTTCTTTTTTATTTATCGATTATTTCTTTGTTTCTTTTTTTCTTTTCCTTTTTAGCCAGTGTGGGGCCTCACACTTTTCTGTATTGCATTGCAGATAGAATATTCTGTTTCCTTAGGAGCTTTTTTTGTTGTGTGCATTACTGCAGAAAATAAGCATCTCTAACTTTCACAAATTTGCATGCAACCTTGTGAGATATCCTTATTTCACAGATAAGAAACTAAAGTAGAGCGATTTGTCCCTAACATGCACACTGATTCTGAGTGGGTGAAGTTCTTTAGTTCTAAATCCTTCAATTTTTCCTTTTTCTGCTCTCCAATTGTGTTGGCTTTCCACTTGTTACATTACAAGCTTTACAAGATCAATAGCTCGCCTCATCTTTTTGCCTTGTCAGTGCTGAATAAACAAAGCGGGATGATAGAAGATAATTTTTCCCACACAGATTGAGAAAGAATTTGTGGTTTTGGCCATCTTGCCAGGCACACGTCAAGTATTGGTTAGTTAAACAACAGTTTGGGGAAGAGTAAAAATTTGGACTCCCAGTACCTTTTCTTTGCCTCCACTTTTTCAAAATAGTTCCCTAGCCTATACGACACACAGGCAGATTCAGCTCACAAGGGAATTGCTTTAGGGAATATGTGCTCTCTCCAGCCCAGGAGTACGTGTACTTCTGCAGACTAAACATAAGAGATATGTCTCCCTAGCACTTGCAGAGCCTCTGCAGTTTTCAAAGTTGACTGTCCCAGAGGCTCCAATCTCTGTGCGATGTTAAGTGACCCAAAATGCAGGAAGACAACAAGCAACTTATATTATTATTTATTGAATTCCAAGCATGCAAGTTCAGATTATAAAAATCTGGAAAAATGCTTTTGTGTGCAATATCTATTCCAGTGTCAGACAAATGGCCTCGTACATTGTCCTGTGTCTTAGGACAGCCAGCAAAAAAACATTTAGTCTTAAGGATGCCTCTGCAGAATAATCTTCCAGCATCTCAGTATTTGTAGTTCAGGGAGTTCCTGAGGGTCAGTCAGGGTTTTTTTAATACTTACGGGTTTTTCCTGTCCATCCCTACAAGTACCATGTAGACTTTCAGTGTCTACTACTTCCACAGGTAAGAAATTCTACAGCTGAACTACAGATGAACAAATATTCTCTTTGCTCACTTGAGATCATTTACCAGTTTCATCTGACATCTCCTGTTTATTGTTTTAGAAATACGATTGTTATGTATTAATTTTTACCAAAGCACTTAAGACTTTGAAGACATATATGTACCCTTCTCCCCAAAGGTATATTTCTTCCTGGGTGATACCCTTCAGTTCTGCTATTAGCTCTTTCTCAAATTGGTTGCTTTCTCTGTTCCTCTCTCAGGTATACTATAACCTTCTGGAATAGGATGGATATCATCCATCAAAAGAGCCCTGACTTTGCTTCTAGACTATGTAATTCAAATATATGTGAGGAACAAAGTTTTACATAATAGAAACTGAGAATTTTAGAACTAAATGAAGTCTATTTTTATAATCATCTGACAATTGCCAGTTTTAGTCAGACTTAACCAGAAAAATAAACAGCTTGATGAATAAACACAAGAAAAAATACTGCAATGTGTGTAAAGGCTGCACTGAACAGGCAGAGAAAAATTGCCACACTCTAGATCAAAGTTATGAAACAAATGAACAATATGAATAAAAAAAGAATAGCTTAGAGTTTTGTGTTTTGTTGGCAGTTTTTTGTTTGTTTTTTAATGTTGACTAGACTAAGAAGATATGCATCAATATTTAAGTAATATTAAATATGCAGGTGACAAAACAAAGCTGATTTGGAATTGTTAAAAGACGCAGTGACCTAAGTTCCCAACATTTTGGATGGTAATAAGCCACTTAGCTAAATCCCATCAAGAATCCTACTTACTGAGTGATGGTACAGTGTGGCCTAACAGGAGAAGAAAATAAAGGAAAGGAAACCCTAGAAAAGGAAACCCTAGAAATAAAGAGCAATGTCCTAAAGTATTTGAAAGTAGAAACAAACTGTGAAAAGAGACATTATTGAATAAGTGTGGTACTTGGGAATCTCATGTAGGAGGCTGAGGAAGGAATTTCTGAGAAGATACTGAGGAGAGAAGTGTTACTGTCAGCTGGGAAGAAGCTGCAGTATGACAGCTTCCAATCACAGTTGCACAGAAGAAAAATAACTAAACACAGACTGGGAAAGAGAGGAAAATGGATAAGCTTTAATTGCCTCAACAGAGCTGGTTTTAGCCACATCTGAACATGAATAGAAGAAAGGTCATCTGAAAGAATGTGAAGCTGCTAAGAAACAAAGGAAAATGGAAAACAACTTTTCAAATAATGAGAAATGGGAATAAGGAGAGGAAAAACTCTCAGTCTTTATCCTTATTAAACAGAATTTTGTTGAGTTTAATTCTGTAAAACATTCAAACATAACAAACAATCCACCAAAAGCATAAAAACAAGGATCAGGCTGCTGCAGAAGTTTGTAGAGTCATTCATCAGGCCTGACCTCTAAAATTGACCAAAGGTTGCAGGCAGGAGGAGAAAACTTTAAAATGTTTCTGCGAAGATGGCTTAAGGACTGCCTTGGACTTCTCTATCAGTCCCTTGGCATGAGGGTTCTTCTTGAAAAGCCAGAAACTTGTCAAGGATTGTAAGACTATGAAAGTCCACAAATAATCTTTATGCTACGATCATTTGCTATGAAGCCATACAAAGCTTCACAGGGCAAATCACATTGGCAAAAAATCAGATCAGACTTTAATGCAATTAACTTCATAACGGGGAGGTGATCCTAGGGGAGAAAGCAACACAATGAAGTCTCATTGAATTTCAAAATGCAGTTCAGATCCAGAAAAAAGAGTGGGTTTGTCCTCAGAAAGAATAAAGTTGATAGAAGTCATTGTATAAAAAATCTCCATTGTTATAGAGGAAGAACTGAGAGTTCCTTGGAACTGCTCTGAATCTCATTTGCATTCAATGTCATCATCTAATCCATATGCGCAGGTGGAAAAAGGAGTGAGAGCAGCCTTCAGAGGCTCCAGGAGATGGAAACCTGCAAGTCTGAGTCTGCACCAAGTGTCATCTGGGACAAGACACCAGCAAAGTGTTTCTGTGACTTATGCCTTCTTATTTCTGGGGTTTTTTTGAAAAAGATTTTCTAATTTCATAACCAAGAACTGAACTTCTTGCTTTCCTACAAATCAAACTTACTGTTTGCATTTTGATCTCTATTTAAAGGGAACTTAGGTGAATCTTACCTGCAAAAGACATTTTACTTTTTGGGGGGCAACCAATTACAATGAAATATTGCTGTAGGTGTACTCTCCCTCTGCTTCATGTAATCCCCACTGCGTGCCAGATCTTAATTGCAGTGACAGAGGAAATGATCATGGCACAAGTGGCAGCAATGTGCCATGACATGGCAGAAGGCAAGTCACAGCTTTTTAAAAGCAGAATGTGTTAAAGGAGACCCAGCAGGAAGAAGAGAGCAAATTATTCCCTTCTTCACTCCCGGTAAAAGAATCATCATTTACTGTGTCCCTGATGCTCACCTTAAGGTGTTGTAAAGCCCTTTACATTCAGAAAAACTTGGCAGGTAATAATAGTGGCTACATATCAGTACCCTCAGTTTCAACAGAGATTCCTACAAATCATTATGCATATTTTTTTTCCAACAATAGGCTTCTCAAGAAACACCTCTTCTATCATTATTTGTATCTTCACATTTTTCAAAAAGATGGGTTTCAGTGATCTTTTCCCACTCTGTTTCCACAGCTAGCTCCATTATTTTATGACTTGCTGTGAAGTATTGGAATTATTTGCTTTTGATTGGAAGGAAAGAGTGCTTAAATCACAGTTTCCAAAGAAAGATACCTAATCATAAGTTACAGAGATCTGTTTTAGAAGTCCTGTCAAACCTGAGAACGACAGGTTGGGGATTTCAACAGCAACTATGTCTCAGAAAACTAGTCGGTCCTTCAGAAGCAATGTACAATTAAAGTCATCCTGCCTAACTTTCAGAGTATCACATGTCAAAGGACTTTATCCAGCAATTTCTACAGTGTAGAAGAAATACTTTATGCTTGATGATGTTTCTTAAAGATACCCACTCTCATTAAAACACTCAAATGATGGGTCAAAAGTCTTCCACTGCCATAGTTCTTAGTAGTTTATTAACTGTTCAAATGTTTCACTCCATTCTCAATCTGAATTGATTTGTCATCAATTTCTAGAGAATGGCAGACATACCTTGTTCTCTTAGGTCGAAGAGCATGTACTGTCAGATTTATCGTCTTCTGTCAGTATATTCAAAAGGCACAGTATTGTAATATTTCTATTTGCAAACAAATTAGGCTTAGTTACCACATCTGAAACCAAACTTCAAATCTCTCACTTCTTTTCAGAATGCTTAGGAATTGCTTGATACTTCTTTCTGAAGAAATTAAACAGCTCTAGTAACAATATTCCAGTAGTGGTCTTCTCTGTTCTGCACATGACTGTAACATCACTTCTTTTTTCTAGCTAAAGTTCCTGTGGTGGTATATCCAAGTACTCTGTTTATCTTCAGCTACAGCACTACACTGTAAGTTTACACTTGAATTGCTATAGATCATGTCCCAGCTCCTATCTCAGAATCATTTTTCCAGGAGACAGTTTTTTACCATATGTACATGGCCTTTTTCCTTGGTGTTCCCTATAACTTTATTAAAAAATGAATTATTCATAGGTACACTCCAAATGCAGCAGTAGAAACCTATTGATACAATTGACCTGTCCTCCAAATTTCATGTTATTTGAAAACTACATGGGTGATAATTTTTGTTTTCTTTTGAGCCGTATTAGCCAGCTCAGAAACACTGGCCAAGACTAACACAAAGAAAACTCTTGCTGATTTGTTTAAGGAAAATATAAATTAGTTTTGCATCATTAGATATATGCTTACAAGCATGAGTGTAGTTTCAAGCAATTAACATTTATGTATATATACTATTATCATTGCTTTCCTGGAGACAGTCTGAGCAAGTTAATAAACTTGCCCATAGAGCAACTTTGAGGACTAAGTATCTTGAGTACTCCTGCTTCAAGATATAGGGTGTTTAGATATTGCAATTACTTGAAGTTTAAATATTGTTATGAAGATTTTAAACTCAAATCGGAGAAGAGGAAACAGCCAGAAGAGCAGAAGAAAAACAGCCATCAGTCTTTGCAACTGAGATAAACAGAGACTGAATCACTTCAGAATCTTTTTTTCTTTTTTTTCCTGGCAAGATTTTCTGTTTTTAATTTGCTAGACCAACTTGTTTTGATTTTTTTTTTCTTTTTTTTTCATATTTGCCTGTCTGGAGAGAACTGCACATGAACCTAAGGGAAAAAGAGATGTATTCAAAACAGTAGCACAGCATAAAATGTTCAGACACTGGATAGGGATGACCTCATCCTATTTTGCCTGAGTTGACTGGCTGTAAGAACTGAGCTCGCCATTAATGTGTTCCAACAATTCTTTGGGGAACTGAAGTTCAGCATTAAGAGGGATAATGCCATTTTTCTTCATCCACAGTAATACAGAGGATATATTTGAAGTTTAAAATGTGAAAAAAAATTAAAAGAAACTGAAAGTTTAGTTCTCACAAAGAAATATTAAGGAGTAATTATGATTAACATCATAAAGGAATACATCACAGCATGCACTGTAAGCAGTAAGAGAAATTATCCAAGATATTGTTTTGTAGTAGGGAAAATCCTGAACAAATTAGAGCAAATAAATTCACTCCTGAATGCTTGTACTCTTGTTATGACACCATTTAACAAGAACATGGCTTTTAATCTCTCTTCTAAGAAAAACGAAGGAAAAAGCTGCTTTCATATAAATGAAAGTGAAATGAAAATTATCTAATCTAAAAGCTATTTTCTAGTGAGACTATCTCTGCAAGTTCATCTCATGCTGTTCATATTCCTGTTTTCTGTCCTTCAGCATGCTTAAATGAGTTTCCCAAACCCACAAAGCTCCACACATTATTCAGCTTTATTATCTCCCTCCATAAAATCAATCTTGTGACATTAGTCCAAGTCTGAACATCTCAGTCTGTTTTTCTCTTAGCTGTTTCTTAAGTTCTGGAAACATCCAGAACTATGTCATCCACTTACACACATTGACTCCAGAACACAAATCTGTTTCCCCATCAAGCTTGGACATAGATTTTCTCATTTTCTGAAGGAAATGAGAAACACTGGGGCTCCAGACTTTAACAAGTCTGTATCTTCCTCCTCATTGCAGAGAGGTGTGGTTGCACATAGACATAGAGATAACCTCTCTGCAATGTTTTGAAAGAACACAGCAATGAAACTTATTTCCTCAAACTACATAGGTTTTTGCAATTCATATTTTCTCTTAAGGGAACAAATTAAAATTACTTCTATTCATAGAGGCATTTATTTGGGGTTGTGGGATTTTTTTTTTTTTAATCAAGACAACATTACATGGCCTATAAATGATTTTTTCTTGACAGTTCTTAACACATGAATCACCTACTATACTGTAAAGCAGAAAGCATGATGCTTTCCTCTGAAGAAAACAGAGAACAGCTTACGCACAACGTGCAGCCTTGTTAAAATGTTTTTTTCCCAGTGGGGCAATAGAACAGTTCCGAGAAGTCCTAGAAGGGAGGGAAATGTTTTATTCCCTTTTTGCCTTTGCTTCAGAAATAGCATCTGTGCCAAAGACATGAAGGGATGGATGAGAAATGTTCAGAAGTGGAAAAATGACCAGATTTAGGCTGCTCTAATTTAAACTGTAATAGAGGAAAATCAGAGCTACCATATAGAGACACAAGAATTATGAATATGATTGAGAAAATTTTATATATAATTGATTTTATTGAGAAGCATAATTAATTATATAATGGTAGGGAGATTGTTGCTTCCTAAACCCTCCTGAGCAGTAGAGTACCGGGCACCTTGATACACACTTACAGGAATTTCTGTATTACAAGCAGCTCAGTTGCTTCACAGAGATGCTATCCTCTCCCCTTAATCTTGCAAAGGTGTTAAGAGTGGGCATGGAATCATTTCCACCTCTCTTCATCTCACGGGAGGAGGTATCATGTCTCAGTATAGTGGCTGCAGTGCTGTATTGAGGCATTTCAGTGCTCAGGGCAGGATGTTAATTTGCCTTCCTCCCACTGCTCCTCTGCCACCAGGCAGATCCTGTGTCCAGTAATGCTCTTGTTCTACATCCCTGATATTCCCACACACAAACCAAAGGAGCTTTTTACACTGACCTGAATATAACTGTTCTTCCTGAAAGATATCATTAACTCTAAGTTGTTCTTAAAAGGAGAATTCAAGCCGCACTTTTCTCAGCTGTGGGAGGAAAATTGTAACTTTCTAGAATGCTGGCAGACAGAATTTTTAAGATAGGTATCTGTGAAAATAGGCACAATCATCTATTTGTAGCAGAAAACATCATTTTGCATTGTGTTAACTTTATGTTACAGTGGACACGGTCTTACCACTGCTTAATAATGGAAAATTATCCCCATAAGTCATCCATTAACCAACAACGCAGCCCTGGCTCATTCAGCAGAACATAAATATTTCTTGTTATTCATGTGAAGATAAAACAGTCTGAAATGTGTGAGAAATTGAATGATGCAATAATAAAGAATAGACCATATACAAGTATAAAGGGGAAATGACAGTTTTCAGAGTTGCCCAATAGTCTTGTGCTCTGTCAAAATCAGTCCATTCTCAGTCTACTGAAAAAAACGACACGACTGGAACCTATTCAACGTGATGTACTCAGGCCGTTGAGGAACCTCTCAGGGAGGTTTATTTCATAAACCGATTAAGTTATTTCTTAAAATTCATTCTAATTTCAGTTCTGCTCTTCTTGTTACTATTGAGTGATCATCACACAGCTTCATTCTTAAGAACCTAGATACTTTCTTTTGCTATCCAGCTTAAATGTATTTACAGTCCCTGAAATCTATCCTGAATTTGTTCCAATATTCTCTTTCTGTTTAATTTCTCTTTTTCTACTTCTTCCTTTTCAACACTATGACCTGTCTACTCGAACTGTGTGTTGGTAAGCCAAATATAGAACAAAGATATTTTCTGGGGTGGTCTGAAGTCTTGCATCCCACATGTGTACCAAGGCTGAGTTATGACTCTTTCCTGGAAAGAGACCACAATCAGAGACAGGTTTCCAGAGCCTTGGTCGATAACATTGATAGTTCCTTCTCTCTGGTAGAAACATGTTGTTCAATATATCACAGCATTTTGTTTGTTGTTTTGAAATTCTTTACTGAAGCCAAGATAAGGGAAATTTATTGTGTCTCTTTTTTTAGCAAAACCCAGAACTCTTATCAGAGAAAATATTTGGGTTACTGGTTGTTTGGGAAGCGCATGTTTCCTTTTCTACATTTCCCAAGCACAGTTCATGGGTAAAGGATTTTCTTCTTCAAATTACACTGCAAAGCCTTTCATACAATCAACTCAGTGTAACGTAATCAAATTCTGTTTTATCCTCTCTACAAGTTGCATTTAACTTCTGTCCTCTCTCCTTTTCTTCCCCCAGCTATAAATACCACTAATACACTCATGTTTAATGCTATCAGAATATCAGAATTCAGGGATGAAATATATCTCACTCTCCCCATATACACACTTTCTCCCTTGGATGATAAGCATCTTGAGATCAGCTTTCACTTCAGTTCAATCAAGATATTGATTGAATGGAACTTCAGATCTGGCCGTTTGCAATACCTAAGCTCCTACTTAGAATTTCTGCAAAAAGGAAAACAAATGTTTCTTGTGTCAGGGAGCAGCAAGAGCAAGGCTGTTGCACAGGGGAAGATGAGCTGGGAGCTGCAGATGATCACAGCAGAGGCTTGCCTCAAGACCCAGATATCTGAGCACACCAGGATACTGATAACACCTGTTTTGTTGGCAATCCCAGACAAAGGAAGGTGATGAATCTAGTCCAACATATATCTAAGGGGTCCAGAGATGCAAGAGACAGGCTGGAGGCAAGACCAGAGACAAGCTAACAAGATAAGAGACAGGACTAGAAATGCATACCGTATAGCTTAGGCAAGGCATAAAGACACTGCCCCAGCTTAAGTAGAGCTCCTGGAGAAAAGGACACAGGACATGGAGTGGAGGTCCCAATGGGAGGTCAGTCAGGACATTAGTGCCTGCTGTGCACTTGAACATCATGGTGGTCCTGAAAACCAGCACCTGACCTACTGCCAGTCACTGCATAGATTTGACAAAAAGCAGACCTAGAAAGGGAAAGGATGAACTATATAAAATTGAGAAAGAACCTAGAGATAGCATATTCAAATGAATGATTCCTTGATGCTGACCCCTTCATAGCCGCCCACTTCTTCAGGCATCCAACAGACAATAGAACCCTTTCACTATTTTTATTAATCTACAGTATTTTAAGACTCTAACTATGGAAATATCATGACAATAATTTGTAAAATTATGATGTCAAACCTACAATCATGGACTGGAGTCTATTATTTTCATTAGGATATGGCTCCCCTCCCACCAAATATAGCAAAGCTGTGATTTACCGAAGATTTCCTTCATTTTTGCACCAGTTTGACTTTCCATTATGCCTAGACACAACCTGTAAAGAAGCCTACTTTTCTCACTATATTAATAGTGATCTCCGAGTAGAGACCTTCTGCATAACAATTTATCTACATAAAATGAAAGTCTGAAATAATGAAAATTAATAACAATTTCTAACATTCACCTCAGTCTTCTGCCACTTTCTCTTTTTAAAGCTGCAGGCACATTTGATGTCATTTCTAGATCCCCAGTAATTGTAGAGCCTGGATTTAGTTTTTACTATCAAGAGAATCTCACCAATGGTAGTACAAGGTGAAAATATTGCTATAATGTTTTCTGGTTGACGATAATGCAGCAGAAGATAGGCTGAGGCTGTAATGACAAGTAATGCATATTTGGGTTTTGAAGGACTCTGGGATTTACAGGTGGAAGAGCATGGCCTGAACCAGCAAGTAAATGTTCATCCCCCAGCCAGGGAACACCAATGGCAACTGCTTCAGCGTGTTTGAAAGAGAGTGGGGCAGAGAAACAGGAAATAAATAAACTTCTGTCAGGTAATTTTTCATGGTTTAGGAGTCCCCAGTTTAGTGCTCCTGCTGAGACTCTCCAAACCACACTGTCACTCACTCCCCTGCGGTGGGCTGGAGAGGAGAATTGGAGGAACCAAAGGGGTTGAGATAAGAGCAATTTACCAGAAACAGCAATGAGATAAGAACACAAACAGTAACAGTAATAATATTAATAACAAAAGTGTACAAAAGAGAGAGTGATTCGCATGCAAAAATGCTCACCGTGAAGCTTGACCCAACCCCACCATAGCCACGCTACCCTGACTGGTTCCTCCAGCTCAGAACCAGTGCTGCCCAACCTCTCTCTCTGGCTCAGAACCAGGGCCACACAACCACTCCCTCTGCCACGCTTATAGGACTGGAAGGAACCCCTCCTCCTTGGAAGGGACTCCTTCTCCCTGCCCTCAGCAATGATATGAGGTGGTATAGAATAATCTCCAGGTCCTGGACACGGCTCCTCCTGGACACTGCAAAAATTGGCACTGGCTTGGCTGGAACCAGGACATAATTACACCTCCAAAAAAAAAAATTTCCCCCCTTATTTCCTTATACAGAAACATTGATGGATGGTGGATTGATGGATGGATGATTTTGGATGGAGCCTCCAAATCTATATATGGGTTTTTTTCTGTTTCATATTCCCCCCTTCCCATTTTCTGTTGACTGCGTTGACACAAGTCAATGACAGGCGTTGCTCTTAACTTTCATCAATGAAGTATTTTACATGACGAAGTACAAAATCTGGTGACATAAACCTAAAGCACGACTGCAGTCATAGTGCTTTACAGTTAAGACAAGGTTCATTAGGGAGCAGCTTTCTCTCATCTCACAGACTGCAGTCTACATTTTATAGCTGACTACAGCTTCTATTAAGAGAAAGCAGATGGAGATGTCATGATATTTTCATAGTGAGGATCCTAAAACACTGTAAGACTAATAAAAACAACAACAAAAAACTCCTAATGATATACAGACTGCTAATACTTCCCCTGCTGTAAGAGGCAGCTTTAATTAAATATATTCACAGCTAACTAACTGCAGATTGGAAGGAGTACTAGGACTGAAAGGTTGCCAGTGAAAGATAAACAGTGACAGCCAATAGTCACATTGAAAAAAGAAAACAAAAAAACAAACCTGCTTTTTGAGCAGTGTCTGGGAAAAGAGACAATTTCTCACAGGTAATCTGCAAAGTGATGCCCATTTCTGAAACTTAAAGCATAAAATATCACTCAAAAATAAATAAACACCAGCAGCAGCACCCAAGGATACCAAATTTCAGATGGTGGAGGCTTCAGCTGCAGGGTAGAAAAGGTTCCCAAGACAATCTTGCCCTGCTTTGAAATGTCACCTCTCTCTCACTCACTCTATCTTTATTTAGCTTTCTCTTGAGATCTGCCAAGCCCAGTAGCATTTCCTCCAGAAGAACTTTTTTATAAGCCAAGGAGTTATTCCCAAAGGGAATGAGCCTTTATTAGGGGAAAAAAAAGGGCATCTGGTTCAAATCAAATAGTGGATCAGAGAGCAGGAATATTTTGTCTTTACTGATACAAGACTTCTGCAGCTTCCAGTGAACAGAATGGGGCACAGAATGCCAATTCAATTAAGCAGCACTGTTTCCTCTAGCTCCAGCAGGGAAGTTCACTGTTGCAAGACAGAGACTCCTGGGAGCTGCTAGTCACTTCCTATGTGACCTTGGGCAAGATTCTTCATATTCTCATGCCACAGTTAGCTGGCAAGAGTGTTGAAGTCTTAATTAACATGGGAGAAACATGAAGAGGACTGAAGGAAATGCACAGTTTTGTCATTATTACATTCCCTCTTGGACTGGTTGATGCATCTCTTGCTCTTAGTGATCAACTTCCGAAACTGTCTCAGTTTTAAAGAAAATACAGTGGCTGTTTTAATATGCTAATTTATAAAGTAAGACTTATGTGACAGCTAATCAAGTTTAGGAGCTTGCTGAAAGAAGCAGTCAGGACTTCCTGAAAAAAGCAGTCAGGACTCCCATCTCCTCTCTGTTCCAGTGCTGCCTTGTGCTCATGTTTTCCCGAGTGCTTCATGAGCTCGTAGTGCTCACTAAAGGCAGGAAAAAATGCATCTCCCCACATGAAAACCTAGATTCAGAGAACAGACCTGTCTCAGTCAGGTCAGCTGAGATCTTGAGACAGGGTATAGAAGGAACATAGTTCCAGGGAGCTTGTGTGGGATGGAACAGGGAATGGCAGTTCCACCCTGGTAGCTGTGAGCTCCCCATGTCCCATCTAAGCCTTATCCGTGAAACTTCCCTCTGACAAGGCAGACATCCCCACAAATGATTCATTTTTTGGATAAGGAACCCATGACCAGTAAATGTGACTCTTTTCAAGAAGCAAGGGGGAACCATCAGAAACTAAGAGGCCTTAAAAATCAAGAACAATTTTAAAAACAAGCTCACCTATGCCTGCTTGGCACCCCACGGTCCTGGAAGCCATTTCTCCTGCTTTCCTTTGTTTACTTCTTTCAGAGCTCTTTCCAGAGAGATAGAGAGCTGATAAGTGAGCCTGGATTTGTTGCACTGGAAAGTATAAGACTAAATTTAAAGTCTCCAATAAATATTTAGACTATTTTGTCATAATCATACCACAGCATCAAGAAAGCTTGCACATTAACTACAGCAGATGAAGGGCAAAAGAGAAGGGAGGAATGCAGTGACATGTTTCAGAGGGAAAAAAGTTCCCATTTTCAACTCTCTATGTTTCTTCTCAGTGACAACTGTTAAGGAAAATATGAAGTGGAGAAAAAAATTGCATTCTCTTTCAAGATAGAATTTCATCTAGTTTTCTCTGCTGATCATTCTCCCGTTTTTCCAATACTGTTCAATTCTTTTTGCAACAACTGAGAGACAACAAAGTAAAGGGAAGAAAAAATTTCTAGTTCACTGCAAAAAAACCCCAAAACTCATCCATCTCCTTGTCATTAAGCCTTTATTTGGCCTAGTGGAAGAACATGATTTCAAAAGTTGGATTTTTATTTTTTTTAATTTAATTAAGGTTATTTCAGTGAAAGCTGGATGTTGTTGATATTGCAAAACCAGTACTATTGCACCTAGTAGAAGGGCCTAGAATAAAAAATTGCTTCAGCAGTAAATTTTGGTCCAAGGCACATTCATGCTCTGTTTTAATGTTTGTAAAATAAAAATGTACCAGTAAAGGAGAAAAAAAATCTTCCTCATGCTTACTCGTTCCATGAAATTCAAACTAGCTCCTGCAACTAGTGATGAATCACATTAATATACCCACAGTGCACAGGCATACTAACACGTGAGTGCCTTTGTTTGGCTCTAAATTAAGAGTTATGATTAGTTATCCTGTGGTATTTAAAAATCAGAAATTGTTCTTATGATCTTCCTTGCTTTTAGAAGATGCCTGATGAGAACGAAATTTCCTTGAAATTTTCCTTGAAATTCTTTATTTTTGTTCTGCTTGTTCCCACCCTCTTTTGGAGTCCTCTGAAGTTGAAACTTGTCATATTTGTTATATAATAATTGTGTAATCTTCCATTTTTACCACCCTTAGTCCTTATTTTTAAGGTTCAGCCACTAAGGGCCATAAAGAGAAAAAACCAAATCTTCCACTCCAGAATAGACACATTGAATTGATCAGTTGAAAGGGCCGGTCGGGAGACATTGCAAAGATAATTCTATGCTTCACCTTAAAATAGGAGAATTAGAAGATATTACCAAAACATTGATTAGCATGCTTTCACATTAATCAGGGGAACAGAAAGCATGTGTCCTTCAGAGATCTGGCCTGTTATCTTCAAACTTGTGTTTGAAATAAATTTTAGGTAACTCCAGAGGATAAATCAAAACATTTAGTTTACCACTAAATCCATCATGAACCCTTTGCAAAGGAGAAGCTAACAAACATATCCCAGACTAGGTACTTTGGAATTTTAGCAGAGGGAGACAGGGCAGATGTTTTCTGACCCATATTAATAATAGTGTTACTTTAGTAACAAATGCAATGTGTTATCCAATTATTTGTGCAGTGGCTCGGGTCCATTGGAAGCTGACCAGTTGCCCTCCAGTGAGCATAAGGATGTGTTTCTGGTGCAGCAGGTGCACCATGCTGTGCATCCATCCCAGCCAAAATGGTTCTTTACCACTTTTCAGCTGCTGTAAAGTCCTTGCTCTGAACTGAGGAAAACCAGAAGCAAAGCTAAGCAGTGTAGTCCTTTCTCAGGAAAAGTACTGTAAGACTATTGTTCACATAGGAATTAGCAGAGGCCTTTCTCATAGGAAAAGGGAGTAGGCTGTCTATCTTTTTCTGCAGCAGATTCTCAGCAGAAATAATTGACTAATTAACTGCCTTCATTCTTTTCCCTACTCTTGTCATGGTCTTTTCTGCTTATTGCACATGTTTCTGGAATCTTGAGATTTTTCGAGATAGAATTCATTCAGGACACTATGGAAGAGAAGGCTGTTACCCTTAATGAATAAATCAAGCAGCAGTAATGACTGGGACCTTGAACTCCAGTTCATTTCTGTGTAAACTGCAGAATTTTTAGGAATATGTGTATTTTTTTCTTCTACCCCTCTCCGCTTCCTCCCCCACCTCCTTCTCTTTTTTCCTTGTAGAATGTCTAAACCTACTGTGGTAAAACAAGGTTTAAAAAAACCCAACAAACAAACACAAAATCAACACTCAGCCTATTAGGATGCAGTTTGCAATACAGGATGAGTAAATTTGCTAAAAGATGTCGGAATTGTTTTTTAAATTTTAATCACTCAGGTTATCAGACTCACTGGGCTAGCAATGATTGTGAGATTAGCAAGGTTACAGTGTCAAGGATGAAACAGGACAAAGACTGAGCCTGTGTGTTTGTACAATGATAAACCCCATGCTGCCCTGATAAATTACTCTTTGTACTCCAGCTTAATAAGTGAAAGCAGGAACAACAGAACTGCACTGACCAGATCAGTGCTTCCAGCTTCGTTGTCCTTTCCATCAGTGAGGTGGCCCATTGACTCATTAGCCTCATGCATTAAGAAGTCAATTTACCTCTAATGTATTTAGAGTGTCAAATAATGCATGAACAGCTCCATTCCCAGTTCGGAAGGGACAGGAAAACTCAAGACGGTAACTGATATACCTGTTCCAAGCTTTGCCATACTGCATTCAGCTCTGAGGTCCCCACCATGAGAAGGACATGGACCTGTTGGAGCAGGTCCAGAAGAGGCCACAAAGATGCTCAGCGGGCTGGAGTATCTCTCCTGTGAAGACAGGCTGAGAGAGCTGGGGTTGTTTAGCCTGGAGAAGAGGAGGTTCCATGGAGACCTTGTAGGAGCCTTCCAGTACATAAAGGGTCCTACAAGAAAGCTGGAGAGGGACATTTTACAAGGGTATGTAGTGACAGGACAAAGGGGAATGGCTTTAATCTGAAAGAGAGTAGGTTTAGATTTGATATTAGGAAGAAAATCTTTACAGTGAGGGTGGTGAGGCACTGGATCAATTTGCTCAGAGAAGCTCTGGATGCCCCATCCCTGGAAGCGTTCAAGGCTGGGTTGGATGGGGCTCTGAGCAACCTGGTCTAGTGGAAGGTGTCCCTGCGCATGGCAGAGGGTTGGAACAAGATGATCTTTACAGTCCCTTCCAGCCCACACTATTTTATGATACTCGCACACTCAGTCCCTTTAGGATCCACTTGATTTCAGTAGGTCCATGGACAGCCAAGGGAACACACACACAGAAATGTTGCAGAAACTTGAATCTCATGAATGTATTTGCTGTAAATAAAACAATTCACAGAGTTGCAGAACCAAATGCATTTAGCTCACACATGGCTTTATATGAAATGTAGGTAGCTTTACAGTGTTATAGATTGTGATTTTGTTTATAAGGCAACTGGGATGTTGTTGTTGCCATCAGAAGGGCTTCTTCCTTTTTAAAAAGGCACATTTTGGAAAAAAAGGGTTACCATTCATTTACTAAGAGACTTAGTTACTATGAAGCATACAAGTAGCTGTGTGAATCTCCAGAACACTGATTAATTTTTATGCAGCTTTGAGAGCTGTCATAATTTGCAAATTTTAGACCAATATGAAATAAAGTGACAAAATCACTCCTAACCACAGACACTAACTCTAAACTGAGGTAATGCCATTAGACTTACAGTAATAGTTTCTTGGATTCACAGTATGATGAAGTATAGGTCAGGGATTTACAGCCTTTGCCCACCCAGGACAGGTCAAAATTTCCTTTTTATTTTTAAAAACCTATTAATAATTCATATGAATGGACTGAGCATTAATTTGTTGTATCAAACTTCAAAAACAGGGTAAATTTAGCAGATGCTCCTATAAACATCTGTAGCTCTTGTTAAAATAATAAAAGCAAAATTGGTTTTCTTGGAAGGTCAGCATAAATGTCGCCTTGTTTGCCTTATCCATAAAGAGAGGATTTATTTAGAGAAGCAATTCATATGAAACTTAGTGTTATAAATCCCTAGTCCCAAAGCTACCAAGAGTGTCTCCTGGCTTTCTTACAGCTTTTCTGGTTATCATCTTATGCATTAGAAGGAGCTCTGTAATTGTTACCTTTAATATTTAAAAATAAATGCATCAATAATTCTTCTAAAAAAACTGAGAAGGATGTGCTACTTTGAAAAATAAGTAGTTATATTGTGCTCTGCTTAAATATATTGTGTCTAATGAAAAAATACAATGTACAAAAAGAAGAGCTTGAGTAAGGCTATATATACAAAAATTATTTTCTTCTGGCAGCATAACAGTTTATTGCTTGATAGTCATAAAACTGAGGCAATTTTCTTCTCAGCTGAAGACGTGTAACATTGGTTATCACCAGCCTTTAGCAGGCAGGTAGAAACCACAACAGAACCAATAATTTTTAATTGCACAACCAGACTTTCAAGAATCTTGGCATGAATTTAGAGGCAAGGATTCCTGTGGTCTTAGCATCACACCTACATTGCACTCCTCCTCTGGGTATACAGAAAACAACTCAGCTTGCCTGTAAGAAGCAGCCTCGTCACAGTAATCCAGAGCTTGACATGGGAAGATTTCTGCAGTGGACAATCTGAATATAGCCTTAGAAACAAAAGAAGAAGTGTTAGTTCAGATCTCTTATCTAAATAACATTACATGTTTTGAGAATTCAGACACGCAGAATAGGTCTAGACAAGTGAATCTTTACATAGGATAGTCACAACTCGCTGGATGCCACCAAGTCTTTTTTTTTTTTTACTTTCATTATTCCATTGTTTTAATTCTCCTAGCCAGACTATGATGTTAATGCCTGTTTGATAGATAGGGTTTTTAAAATGTCTTTGCATATAAAGTATTTTAAAATATTTCCAATTATGCCAATGGGACAGTATAAAAGTGAAAAAAAAATTCTATATTTACTCTTACTTAGGCTGTCAGCTTAACGGGGAAGAAGGAAGTATATTACCATAGGGATCCTGAGCTAATCAGAGGTTTGTAAGCATTATTGCTGTATAAATAATGTCTGAATCTCTTTGAAATTCTGGAATTGCTGACTATTAGTTTTTTTTTGTATAATAAAAGTCTTAGAAGGCCAAACTAACCAAACTCATTTAATTTAGTGTCATTAGCAAATAGAAGAACACAACCATGGATCCATTACTGACCCTCACATAGTTCAGTGCCGCAGCATTCCTATTGCAGGTCACAACTGTTCAAAGACCTCTAATATATCTCCCATTTCTGTCACAATATATAAATCAAAATATTTCTAGCAGTTTCATGTTTCCTTTTGAAGACAGCTTGTAAAAAGGAAATGAAGTTCCAAAGCCATCTTCTGTCCCCAGTACAGAGTACATGCTTGGGAAACACCTTCAGAATTCATTTTGAGCAGTTTTTTTAAATACATGCTGCCAGAAAAACCTAATACCATGATGGTAGCAAAATTGTCAGTGTGAAGCATTCTGAGATAATGACTTAATTAAATACTTCAGTTTCAACACAGAAAAGGACTTGAATAACTATTCATATTAAATAGTGATGCATAAATCAGGACATATAGTGTGAAGGTCTTAGGAGCTTTAGAAATACACAACATAAAATACCATATCTCTGTTTCTCAGTTGGGATAACAATGAAATAACCAGAGAAACAGAAATAAGGGTATTTACCAATATAAAGTAAGTGAGCCAAAGAACAGTTCTTGCTCAACTTAATTACATATTTCATTGCAACCTGCATTGCAAACCTTCTCAAGTGCTATATATCAAGTGCACAGGTTAAAGTCCAGAGTTGCAGCAAGAATTAGGGCTGTATTTCAAGGCTTGATAGCGGTATGCTCCCCCATTTTTTGCCATCTGTGTTTAAGAGGCAGTATTTTCTTTGGCTGTAACATCAAATAACAAAAAATTATCCCCCTGGCTTAGAATGCAAGCATCAGCATCAATGCTAGCATTTACTTTGCAGAAAAAGAAAGTGAGATAAAAGTGAAAAGTGACAAGTACAAATCTAAACTTTAGGGTAATGTCGCACACTTACTGCATGTCCTTCACAAACGCATGCCTCTTCTCACTATGGAGAAGGGCCAACACAAAGCATCCTCAGAGTATATTTCAGCAGTGGCTTTTATACAGCTGCCCGCTTCTGGCATGGTAGCTGGGTAGCCAGTCCAGTTGCAGTTCAGTTCTGTGGGCTTTAGGTGATAAATTACCATCCACTGGTATTATTTCAACTCAGTGTGAACTACTTTGGCCAGAACTTCTGCTCACGTCTGCCCATAAACGCATCCTAAATCATTATCAGATTATCTATCCTTAATGTGCAATCTGGTGCCTGACCTAAGCAGGCAGCATGAAATTTGTCTGCATAATATTTTTAGACCATCTGTGTGACCAATAACATGAGCTGTTCAGATTTTTCCAGTCTTTTCTAGGCTGTTCCATAAAAAAGATATAATGATTACGAAGAAGTAGCATTTAAGACACATAGACTACCTTGCTGCCTTTGTTAGGGTATCAAATTTGGATAAAGTAAATGTTAGAAGGTTTATCTATCTGTCCCATATATAAATGACTTTTAACTTGGGATATCAAATATAAATATGTATTTATATATATAAGTTAAAAAAAATTTTAGATAGAGTAAAAATATTTATAATCATAATAACAGAGTGTGATCATATCCAGTGGCCAGGCCATCACTTATCCTTTTAAACCTTTTATTCTGAAAACATCTTTTAATGGATAGCTTCCTAAGCACATCAGAAAGAATAAATCCAACATAAAATCATATAAGTAATTTCAGCTTCCTTGGAGACATGGTATTGGCACTGAATCTTGAATTAATGAAAAAGATCATATACAAAAATAATGATTAATTATCTGTCTTTTTTTTTTTTTTTTAAATTCATCAAAGTCAGTCATTGCTGCAACTCAGAACACCATGGATTTTGACAGATTCACAACAGAAGTTTTGATTCATGAGGTTTTGATAAACTCTGCTGGACACGACCTAGTGAAACAATCTTTTTTAACTACTCAAATGTGCAAATAAAAGTAAAGTTGCTGATACAGTTCCAGTTTAAATAAGATGGATCCAAACCAAATATTTGAGATCGACAACAGAATAGGAACTAAGTAGTACATCTTAATTCGTGGAATTATTTAGCCTGCAAAGATCCATGCTCTCCCTCAAATCTGTAGAGAATTCTAATTTCACCACTTGAACATGCTGCAGATCAGTCTTTGTGGGGCCAGAATCATGAAACACAGACATTATTTCTAGCAGAAACTTGGAAACACTGGTTCCTTAGTTCTAGCTGTAATTATTTAATGTTTTTGCATAGAATATTCTTGGATCAGTCTCTGGGATGTCAGTGCATATCATGGCAGTCATGCATTCAGTGTCATGGAAAATAAAATCAGGGCCAAATAGAATAATCCTGTAGTAGCTGTTTAATTAACTCAGAGAAGACAAGTTTAAGAAGGGCCCAAATGCTAAGCAGCTAACCTCCCAAAAAACGTCTGCTTATCCATTTTTGTTTTCACGGTGATTTATGGCTGTGATCCTTGCATAGCAAGTAACAGCAATACTGCCTTAGGCCACATGTTATGAAACATAAAGAAAACAAGCCTGTCCAATAGTTGTATTCCACTATGTTCCACCAGAG
Organism: Cnemophilus loriae; assembly: GCA_013397755.1. NCBI lineage: Eukaryota > Metazoa > Chordata > Aves > Passeriformes > Corvidae > Cnemophilus > Cnemophilus loriae. The sequence goes on from VZTF01000254.1 coordinate 1,088,523, forward strand.
ATGTGAATTCTATAGCAAGATAAAACACAGGTTAACACATACATACTTAGCTACATCACCTCCTCACCTCCTTTCAGCCTGCTTCTCTTGTTTCTACTCTGACACTCTTCTCTACTGCTTTAAAATATGGAAGATGCTCAGCACTCAGAACAGACAAGGATCAAACCCAGCATAGGTTGTATCTCTTTCATTTTTTAAGTCCTCGCACACTTGCAAGTGAGAAACTCGCTCGCCATACCAAGGGAAAAAGGGCAATGCCCAGCTTGCATTAAACAGAGGAGGTGAGCCTCTCAGTCTAGAAGGTCCTGGAGGGGACTTGAGAATTCAAGTGAATTTTGAAGGTGCTGAGATCCCTCAAACAGAGCAGGTTTCCCATTGTGGTAGATGCCATTCGCATGGAAAACATCTCTCTGCTGGAAAGAGCCCACAGTGTTAAAGCAATCTGTGGCAGACAAACTGCTCATATCTGCCTTTCCTCCTCTGTAAACCCAAGAGGGCAGAGTGGGGAAAGAGAGGAATTTTCAAGGCAAACTATAAGCATTTTGGTCAGCCGTTGTAAGTGTTTTTTCTTTATTATGAGTTTTATATGGATAGAATTTAAAGTGATTACTGTGTTAGTGTGTGGGATGTGCAGAGTTCAGCCCTCTTCACAGTGTACAAGTAGAGATTCCAAACAAACATACTTTAAGGTTTTGCATTTAAAATTAAGTAGGAATGTGTTTGACTGATCTCATCCAGTCCTCTTTCTGGTATGGGACACAGAGCCTTAGCTCAGCAATTACAGTGTGGAGGCACAAGTGATACTGGAAAGAGTTACAAGGTTTGTGATGTTTACTTCTGTTCCATCTTTACTGTAGACGAGCTTGCAATTAACTTTATTCGGTTTTCTCGGTTAGTTAAGCTGCCAAGAAAAAGCAGCGACATCAAAGTCCTTCAGCACCTTGTTGAAATATGACTTAATGATTGAGGAATGATACCAGACTGTTCAGCAGACTACTGGCAACAGAGGGTACATTCTTATTTAAATGGATTTCTATTACATTGTCTAAGTTTTCTTGAGAGCCTTATTCTGCTCTCCCTGTATACAGATACATTTATACAGACAGATAATTTCTGCAATGCTTCCCCATACACCGGCAGGTTAGAAATCACTAGAATTACTGGGAAGCTTGCTTGCTTGCTTTATAACGTGGTACAAAAATTAATATCAACATGGGATGTGTTAGGCATTTTCAAAGCATTCCACAAGATCTCTTCATAAAACCATTAACATTCTGTCTAAAAATTATAAAAATAAGAAAACTGTCACTGCCCCTTATAGATCAAGAACTCACCTGAAAACACAAGACAGGGTAACCTGAAAAGATACTGTCAGTGTGTAATGCTTGGGCTGAATGTGCAAGAACTCTATATATTTATCCATTAATACGATGTCACCCTGATTTGACTTCCTTAAAAAATTCTGTAGTTATGAAATATAATAATGACTGGACTATTATACACTTCCGTGCCCTTTGCAGAAGGACCACTGGGTTACATTGCCAGAAAGCAAGGGCATGGTTTAAGCGGTGAGCAGGAGGAAAACACAGCAGATGCACTAGACAGCAAAACAAGTGATCTAGGACTAAAGAAAGCTGTCCTTGTCCAGAGAAAAGAAGCAATTATCTTCGGCACTCAGTAGACAGACAAAGCACTGTTACAGTGTTGGTAAGGCTCATTTCCAGTTCTCTGGGGATCAAGATTCATTGCTCAGTAGAGACATGCCTACTGAAATAGGTTTGTTTGTAAAAGTAAGACTTTTACCACTAGAAACAGTAGAAAGAGTTAGGTAGCTAAAATACAATCAATATAATAGAAAACAGATGTTTTCTATTACAAGACCCAGCTGTAAGATCAGGGGACATCACCTACAGTCAGCATTACCAAGTTCATGTAGTTTCATCTCTTGTCTTTAAATTAAATAGTCATCCAGCAATCTCTATTGTGCTTAGCTTTCTTAAAATTATAATTGGGTAGATAATATTACTTTTTATAATAATAATAATTCACCTTAGAACTGTTTGCATGTCCATAACATGGAGCTGAAATGACAACAATGAATGCAAATACCAAGAGATGCTGTTCTATGTTTAATTCTTATTGCTAGACTCCATTAATGCAAGAGAGAGAGATTCAGTGAATGCCTTCCAGGTGTCTAAGCTCCACAATCTCAGCTACTTTCAAGTACACAATTGTTAGTTTGTTCTTCCTGTAGTCCATTGCCCTGAAACATTGCCCTCACATTCCAATATTTTATGAGAAGTGTAACCCACAGGTATCTTCACAAACCAGAAAGCTGGAGGAAAGCTATGGCTCCATTCCTTTTAATGAGCATTCATTGCAAACCAGTAATCCCTCGGTCTCCAGTTTAGCTCTCTTCAAGGGAAAAGAAAGTTCACCCTTCCCTTTAGCTCCCCTTTAACCTAACTTTACTTCCACTTAGGCTCTGTCCTAAGTGCAGCCACTCCTGGCATCTGTTACTCTCTGAAGAGGTGACAGCTCTGAGGGTGAGGAGGTGCTTCATACAAAACCTCAACCATCAGAAGCACATCTAGCAATGGAAGTGTGGCTGCTAGAGGAGGAACCTGGGAAATTTGCCATGTCTTATCCTTTGTCATACACAGATAGTTTCCTGAATCATTTCTCCAAGAATATCACCCAACCAAGGAGAATAATAATCTACATATCCCAAATAGTAAAATCAGCCCCCAAAAGAGGAACTCTGACCTTCAGGAGGACATGTTATACCCTGAACTTCAGAGCTAAATCTGGCATCCAGAAATTCAGTAGCTCTCCAGTTTTTGTTGTTAATTCAAGCACTCTAAGAAGTAAATATTCAAATCTAAGAGCTGTCCTTGGGATGGTTTTCAGACTGGGGAATTGTTGAGATAAGAGAAGTAAATAAAACTAATTCTTTCTCTTTTGCCACATATTGGTATAGTCTAGATTTGCACCAGGGACTAATTCCACAGCAGTTAACATATGACCATGCCAAAAGTGTTTTCAAACTCTGCCAAGAAATTTCAGAAATTACTGACATTCAATTATTTCTCTCTCATTTAGCAAGAGATCAGTTTTAACCTTGCTTTGTTGTATAAAATGTTGTTTTCCTGGTTTAAGGGTTATAATAATATTTTGATTTTACCTTTGGATGACAACTCAGCTAGCAGAAGATTGCCAAACTCAAGCATTAAAAATATATCTATGAGTTAGAGCCAAAGACTGCATTAGGGAGGGAAAAAGTAATTTAAAAAGGCATATTTTTACATTTAAACATCTAAGCTACTTTGAACATGTTTTTGAGATTTAATCTATAAACAGGAGGTACAGTCACGGTTTGTTTTTTTTTTTTAGAGGAAGGTACATTAGAATTGGGACTTTGAGCAAAATGATATTTGTTTAATCAAATTCAACAGCTGAAAAAAATGTTAGTATCAAATTCCATGGAGACTTTCCATGGCCAATCATTTCTACCATCACAGGTCATTTAAGTCTTAATATATTTATCCTCACATAGTTATCCCTTTGAGGCAGGGCAGTGATTACATCTGAGTTTCCCAATGTCCCACAACAAGTCTAGGAACAGAACTCTGGCATTGTTTGCTCTGTCATAGTAATTTTTTTGTGAGAACAGTTTCTCACATTAGACAACTATTTTGTTTCCAGCCCCACAGCCCTGATGAGCCAGACCTTGTTTACAGTTTATTCATCAGAACTGTTGAAACCAAGACACCAAGGTTCACACAAAACTGTAGCAGTACAACAGTCAGAACTAGATCCCAGGGACTTTGCCTTCCATACACACATTTTATCTTCAAATCAAGCATCCTGCTTGCCATGAGAGGTAATAGAAATCATCCAAAGCAAGATATGCCCTACTAACATGCCTGTTCATGAATAATCTCACTGAATATATGAGTTGATTTCCAGCTGAAGAGCCTGTTAATATTACTATGTATGGAAAGAACTGAGAGAATTGAGGATATTTAGGGAGATGAGTGGATATCTAAGAGATATTGGCTTCAGTCCTCTGTCCTGTACTAGTGTAGCAAGGCATTCTGTCTGCTTGGTATTTCAATTGTCTCTCCCAAAACAACAGGAATTGTGAAACTTGTCTGGCATTGTGAACTTCTTTGGAAGCTGAAATTAAAAAGTGTCATACAAAGAAGACCAATGTTTTCAGTTAGGAAGCATTTCTGAGAAATAAATGCACTCATTTTGGAGATGTGAAATACATATTTTAAATCAGACAATGCACTTATATGGTCCTGGATTTCCCCAGAACTCAGACAACTTGTCTAATCTCCAGATGAATAGTTTTATCTATAGTATTATTTAAATTGAATTCTGAAAATTGGAAAAAAGAGCTTCATTGAAACTATTATTTCAGGAAAGATACTGGTTTCAGACAATAAATATTTTTGGCTCCCTGCCTTTTTACTCTTTCATTACCTTTACACTCAAAACAAGCAAAGAAGTCCCAACAAAGCTTACCCCATTTTACAGCAACAGCAAGAGAGTAATTTCTAACAATGACAAGGGACAATGGCTATTCTGAGAAGGCCGCTCAGGCAGATACCAAAGTTTAAGTTAAGCAATACTTACAATAACACTAACATCAGTCAAAGACACCTGGAAGGGTTTGACTCCATCCTGATGCATTTTTCTAACAACCATTTTTCTGAGAATATTTAAGTAGAGCATTTAGAGCTGTACTTCAAAAGCAAAAGCCAAAAAAGAATAAAACGTCATTGCAAACAGCTGCTTTTCAAGAGCAAGCAGTTGAGTTTCAATGACTCAAACACACATGTAAGAACCAAAGCAGAAACTTGGGCAGCCCTAACCTGCTCCCTAAATGTCAAAGCATACATGTGTTCAGAATAGATGCTCAGGGAATGTGTCCCCAGCTTCTGCTGAACCAGAGCATTGCACGATTATCCGTGTGCTTTCCCCTGAGAAACACCTACACAATGTAGAAAGGTAGGGAACTATTTATTCACATCAGGCCCTGTTGATACACAATCTAGTTCATGTCTGCACTATTAATATGTGTTTTCTTCAGCTCATCTCAAATCAGATGTTTTGCTCTCTGAGTTAAAACTGAAGAAACAATGTGCTTGCATCAAGACATTTAGGTTTTGTTTTCAAACTTGAGTGTCCATTCTCTTACTCTGAACCACCAAGCACATCATCAAATCAAGAAGAAAAGCAGAACAGCAAAGTAAAAATTAATTAATTACTGCAGCAATATTTTATGTACAAGAAACTCAAATCTCAGCAGAGCATTGGAGAACTTTAGAGTATTGTTTTCTTTTCTGCAACCTTCCTTGCCACTGAAATAACAAAGCTACATAGGAAAAAGTATTTCAGGACAGTAGAGGAGATAGTGATTTTTTTGTCCCAAAGAAATACAAAGAAATTGTGAATAACTACTTAGGAACAAGAAGTAATTAAAATAAATCCCTTGCTTTTCAAAACAAATAGGCCAGTAATGAGGAAATATATGTAGATTTTTCTTGACTGAGGAGCCACTTAAAGAAGAACACAGCAGAGTTTTTAAAGAGAAAGGAATATAGCCAGAAGAGCTAGTGAAAAAGCAAGAGTTCCTAGAATTATTAAATCCTCTGGAAAACAAAGAAGAAAAGTCAATGATAGTAGATATAATCCAATGAGCATAAAGTTTAATATTAGACAAAAAATAAGGCAATGTTAAAGGAAAACTGAAAAAAAATTCAGAAAAAATTTATCTAAAAGAAATCTAGTTGCAGTCACTAGCAGCTTCTAGGGTGTAAAAACTACTTTGTTGGAATAAAAAAAATATAGAAGGAATGCTCTCATGCAAATGACAGATGAGTGGCCTATCCTTACCAAAGAACATGATAATATCAAAAAAGATAAAGATAAAAAGAAATCAAGAACAAATTGAACAAACACACTTTTTGGGAATGAACTAAGAATATCAAAGTGAGCCCAGAGGAAAGAGATCAAAACAATCTTACAAAAGATGCCTTTACACATGAACATGCATTGCTCTCAGAAAAATTCACAGGACAACTCTCCTGCTAATATTCCATTGTGAAGAGATAAACACAAGTCAAGGATCCAAACTTAGATATATAACCCAGTAGAGCAAATTTCTTCAAAGCAATCGAAGTACACAGGAACCAGAGCTAAGAACAGCTTCAAAACAAAGGCAATCTTATCCACAGCTGATCTTACTCAAGACAGAAAAAACACTACCAACAACAGTGCAATTCATCTGCTCCAAAAATCAATAGTGCTAATATTTATCTTCCCACATAGAAGCTGCCCAGCTCTTCTCTGCTATAAAGTGAGGTGCATGTGGTAGAATGCAGAAAAAAAGAAACACTGCCCAATTTCGCCAAAGACGCGTCTCTAGATGGGGATTTAACTGTGTTGAACACTAATACATCTCTTTGCTTTCTGTGAAGTTTCTTTCTCAGGGGAATAGGATATAGCAGGGATCCTCCACATAACATCCTAGTTTAAGGGCTTGATGGCTAATAGGGAATAAGTGATAGCCCTGGTCTTGGCTGCGGGACAATCTGATTGACAGGCTATTGCAGAATGTGAAACTTAGCCTGGAAACAGATTACAGGACTCAGACACACTATCACTAACAAAAAAAATCCCATCTAAGACCCTAAACAAGCCAAAACTACTGGAGATGATCGGAAAAAAAAGGTACCTAAATAGGGACACACATTATATACACTGGAGAACATTGTTACAGAATAGGTCTCGACTTAAACCAAGTTCTTTGTCTAAAATATGCCAAACAATAGCTCAGAGATTTTTCTGTCACATCGTTTCAGTGTGCTTTTTGTCTATTATAACTAAGAATTAAAGCCTACTCTTTTGTCAAGGTCAATGCTGGCATATGTATCTAGACACCTCAGCTCTTTCTAAAGCTATTAACCACAGGTATTCAACACTGCAGATATCCAAATTCTTCTCTCTCCTTGTAAAAAGGACTCGTGATATAATTGATACCAATTCTAGAAAGCAGAGAAGCAAAAAAAAATGTTTTCAGTGTGGTGTTTGTGAATTCATTTGCAGTAAGTGCATCATGCTACTGTGAAGATGTCCATAAGGGAGTTAAGAGCACGAAAGAGCAGTGCATTTTAGATTGATTGTTTGGGAGGAATATCTTTAACAACATTGCCCTGAGAGTGCCTTAAATGAGGCAGATACAATGCATCTCACATTAGGTTCTGTATGTGAACCATCAATGTCAAGTACTGCTCTACAGTCAATATTCACTGCAGAGTTGAAATGGCTTAATTACATAGAAGCCTGTTGTATTTTGTGTTTGAACTGAAGAAAAAATGTCCATCAGAGTTGTTCTAACCACACCATCACAGACTGGGCTTATAGAAAGACAGAATCAACAAAATGTTCTTAAACAGATGCACAATGAGGAACGGGACCAGGCTGAAGATTTCTTCCCCTGTTAACCCAGATGACCAACAAGGAGATACCTGTGTCAATACTGACCACCTTGCTGGCCAAGTGCAGCTTATATTTACACCAGATTTCTGCCAGCAAAAGAGGATAATATGACTTATATTTCCATCAGATTTATATTTCAATAGGACTTATGTATCCAAGTAGTATTTACAGCCCCTAAGCTGGAACTGTTCTCATAGATGCAGCTCTCACGGCAGTTAATGGAAACCTTATCTGTATAATTGTACCAATATAACCAATTGTAGAATTTGATTTAGAGTGCAAGATTTCATTGGATTATTTTGGCAGTGCTCAGTTGACAAGACTGTGGTATCCCTAGTAGTTCTGTGTATTTGAACAGATCTATTAAAAGAAATAGAAAGGATACCACAGTAAGCTCTATAATAAACAGACTACTAAAATTCTGTCTCAGTAGCAAGAAGCAGCACATCCCTTCATATAGGTAGTTTGTGTTCTACTAATCTAGAAGATTAGTGGGCAAATCCAATTAAAGCAGAGTCAGTCTTCAGATCAACAAGTGAAAATTGGATTTCATCGTGTTCCCATAAAATCTCTGGATTTCTATATTCAGATCTCTGGATAAAGCCTTTACATTATCATAAACACAAGAAAAGGCCTGGAATGAAAAAATCTGGATGAGCCACATATTCTTGATTGAAAAATCAATCTGGCCTCTTGTATGCAGATTTTAGATTTTTTTCAGCTGTTGTCAAAGAAAGGACAATGTAAGGTTATATGGGTTTGGATGTATTTTTAGATTGCCTGCAACAGGATGTTTTAGTTGTGTTCATTCTCAGCAGAAACAGCTTATTGTTGAGGGTATAATGTCTTCTATCAGACCTCACAGCAGCTTTTTTTTCCACACTTGCAGAAATGCTCATCCTGCTGGAGCCAGACAGCTCCCCCAATGACAATTCCAGAGCCTTGCAGCTCCCACTGCTCTCCCCACTGATTTGCAGGCCAAGAAGACATTGCACTGCCTGGGTCTGAGGTTCCAGCCACATGAGCGATAGCAAGATAACTCCCTTCTTTAATGATACCTGAGAGAGAACATCAGCTATGGGACCTAGGGAGCCAAGAAGCAACTAACTGAACTGATGAACAAAGTTCATATTTGAGAAGACATCATGCTGAGAACAGGACTGACCTGAGAATCTTCACTCCGCTCTCCATTCTGCACCACAAAGTTTTAAACTTTAAGGTGCCTCAGATTGCCAGCAGTGGAAATCATCTGTGCATATCCCAGTGAAGCACAAATTTAACAGCAATGCTGTTTGCCTTTCACAATATTTTGTAGGACAAGGCAGTATCATATCACTCTATCAAAGTACTGCACTGCAGCTAAATTTTGTTCCAGCTTGTCATTCTGGTATCTGATCTTCCACAAACATAACTTTCTGAATTTCTGCACTACGAAATTTTACAATCAAGAGATTAACAACTTGTAACTGTAGTTCCAGAGGTAATAAATTAATGAAAGCAAACTCATGCATCTAATTTCTGGGGAGGGTTGTTGCTTTTTATTTTCTTTTTGTAGGGGGTATTTTCTGTTTGTGTGTTTGCTTGGTTTTGTTTGTTTTTTAAATATTTGTGCAGGGGAAATAGTTTGGTTAGACAGAAAACAGGCATTGAAATTTCTGGATTATCTGAAAGTTGGGAATTCCTTCAGTAGCAAATATACTCATTTATTTCTAGTCCTTTTCCTTCAACAGCTAGTAGTATACTGATTTACTGACAAAAGCAGCTATTTTTCCCCACAGCTTGATACAAAATAAATCAGCTCCCTTTACAATGCAGTGCACAGAATTTAATATAATGCTACTGGGACAGAGGGCACCTGCAAATGAACCAGATGTTGTTTGATCATGAAGATGACTGAGCAATATACTTTTGCACAGTTCTCATTTAACTGTGAGCAGTCTGACAGAACATCTGGTGCTGGGAATTCATCAGCTATTCTTCACCAATATGCTTTCTAACAGACTAGTCTAGGGGTGACTGTGAATGCTGATCATTTTTTCCCTAGATTCCAGGGAAATCACAAGATGTAAGCAGAATATAAAGGAGGAGAAATATGGCATGGACGTGAACAACATAAAAAGAACATAAACAAAAAAGTAAACAGAAAAAGAATTGTTGGAAGCAGGGAAGAGGCAGGTAAAAACATAAATAAATTCAATGTATTTTAACACCAGAAGCTGTGAACTGATATGAAAATATGCAGTATCATTATATGAGCCACTTTTGGCAAATAAAGTTCCACAAACAGCACTATAGAAGCATCTACATTATAACAGATTTGGGATATGCATGTACTTTTATCTGTGCAAAACTTCTATTACTGCAGTCTACTCTGACACCCTTGCAATTAGTGTGTTAGCAAAAAGGCCAGCACCTCTTCCACCTCTGGAAAGTATGGGCAAAAAAACAGGAAAAAACCCTCGTGTTGAGTATGCCTATGTGCTTGAGCAATGAATTCCTGTCTTTTCTACTTAAGCCTTAAAGAAGGCATAAGAGTTACCACACTTGTACCTACACTTGCTTTTCGCTGAAAGAGCAGCTTTACAGTTTCTTCAATCGTTTGGGAAATTGATCTGCAAAATTCTAACGCTTTGGTACAGGTCCCTCATTCACAAGGCTCTTCCCATATAACTGAAGACTGAAGAGTTCACTTCTAATTGTTATTCCTCTCTAGGAATTCATCACTCTGGTTCAATTTTCCCTCTCACAGGAATTTAGACTTTCAATATTGCAAGTAATTTATATTCCTGTATCAAGACTTCCCCTCAGATTAACAGCAATTGCACTGCCTAACAAGAAAATGTTTTTAAAACACAGGTAGCCCAGAACAGAAACAGTGGGCACTCAAACCTGAAAATGGTACATAACATCATGTCAGTTGCTGCAGTGATTTGCCTAGTCCATGTGCTGGTAGGAAAAACAAGAAAACTGCCAAAAAAAAACCCAGCCGCAAAAACAAACCATCAAAATGTCTAAACATCCTTGATAGGAGAGCTATGGAATTCCAATATTGTAAGCTTATGGAAAGCTGTGCACCATGCAGCCTTAAATCTCTTTGTTAGCAAAAGTATCTTCCTTCCTCCTCCCGGCGCTAGACCCAACTGTATTTTTTTGGATTCTAGTTCATGTTGCCAGCTTTCAACTCCACACACTGCCATTCTACAAATAAGCCCACTTCCTTTTTTTTTTCTCTTGTTCTCAAAAGTTTAATACTGTTGTAGGATAAATATCTCAGAGAAACTTGGCACATGAATTAACCTTTCCACTTTTACTAGTGAAATACCAGCTTCAGTGACCTGTGCTGTGTTGAGTCAAAGGGCATTCCACTGTCTTCTGAAAGGCTTGTAATAAAATTGTGAATGCACAGGAGATAAATCAGACCCACCAATGTTGGTAGATCTGGAAGAGGCCAACAACCCACTTCAGAGCACTCCTACAAAACCTCAGCTGTGACAGACGTACAGCTCTGAACTGATCCCTAGATTCTCTGCTGTGCAAAAAATTGTCCAACAAATTTGACAACTTCTTATACTTCCTGATGTTCAATTTTAACAGTGAGTGTCAGACACCACAACCTGCTACATCCTCCAGGGTATAATCTATCTTACTGTCAAGAAGTGTTTAAAATTACTTCATCTAATTGTCTGCAGAGTCTGGTGCTCCTGTCCTTTCTTCTTAACCTGAACTATTGACATTATTGCCAATTTGCTTCATGTTTGAATAATTCAATAATGGTATGACCTGGGATAATTTTTTTTTTTTCCCTGGACATGGTGCTATACACGGACCAGCTTTTACTTTCTGTCCTTCTCATGTTCGGCACCATCGTAAATTATGTACTTTCTGAGTGCCACAGAATCACAGACTGGGTGAAACTGGAAGGGACCTCTGGAGGTCATCTGGTCCAAGAGATCTGGATTCAAACTAAAATATAGGAGGTTCCCTCTGAACATCAGGAACCACATTTTTACTGTGAGGGGGACTCAGCACTGAAATAGGTTGCCTAAAGAGGTTATGGAGTCTCCTTGGAGGCACTGAAAAACTCTTTGCTCTTGGTCCTGGGTAACCAGGTCTAGGTGACCCTGCTTGAGCTAGTTGACTTTCTACTGCATGCCCATGACTTGCATCATTTCTAGACCAATCTGAGAGCAATTTCTTAAGCTTTATTAGGCTTGTGTGACTTCAGTTGGTCATTAATACATGCCTTCACACCTTGTCATTTATTTGTGCCACAATGATGAACTAAGAAAACAAGCTGTCCTTATGCATTTTTATGCAAGTTGAGACATTCTGACATCTGGCCAAATGACAATCTCTCTAAGGTGTTTTACCATTACAGAAAAGACTTTTGTAACAGTGTGTTTCAGCCTGCCCAGATATTTTACATTTATTGTTCTAACAAAAGTATTCAACTATATGCCATTTTTCTACTCCTCGTTATGGTAATAAAAATACAAGAATATCTGGATTGTATGAAGCTCTTCCACTATTTGTTCCACATTATTATAGGTGGATACCAGCTCACAGCGTATCTTCTGGATTCTTCAGGTTACTATCCTGACCAGAAAGAAAAGTTAAATTGGCCTTTTTAAAATCAGGTAGAATCAAATTTTGAAGAAGCCAGGTGACAGCATATGTTTGATGCTGCTGGTGGTTCATAAGCATCCAAACTCTACCAAACACAAGAGAAGAAGACAGTTTCCTGGCCTACAGCAAGCATCTTTCCAGCAGTCTTCTAACTCATTCTCGATATTTCTAAATTTACACTGATTCTATCTTCCAGCCTCAGCTCCAACGTGTCCTTTTTCCATCTCAGTGTGTATCACGCACACCAAATATCCTTCACAGTGATTATGCTAACTACTGAATGCCATCACACCTTCTCTTTTGGGCAAAGAATGTGTTGAACTGTTTTCCATAGCAATTTTACATGAAAAGCAATGATTTAGTAATGTATGTCTTAGTCTTTTAATCTTATGCACTTCATTGTTTATACAGCAAAACACTAATGCAGAAAAGTTAACAGACACAGTTCTAACTTCTCTGCCTTTTCAAATAAGCATTGTTTATTGATTGAATGATATTTCTCAAGCACAACACCATAAGGAAAATTTTCTTTTTGCCTGTAAACTTACAAACAAATGCCAGGTGTTTCTAGGAGGTATCAAACAAAGCTTTCACTTTTCAGCTGAACCCTATGCTGTTGAACAAAATGGGTGTTGTACTTAATGCAAAATATCAAATGTGAGAGAAGCAATGATTGCAAGGAGCTCAGTGATAAAATTGGCATATTATCAATCATTCCACCTAGGGTATTTGTCTGTTAGAATGACTACTTCAGTCAAGCAGCCCGAAGTGCAATAATCCAGCTGATTGATGCTAACAGCCTGTTCAAAAGAAATGACAGCTACTTCACACTTCATACCTTCCAAAGCACAGAAGTCTCAGCTTCACAAGGGTGTGGTGCAGCAGAATCTGACTCTGAATATATTGAATTCATAATGCAATTGATATATCATCTGGGAATGTCTGTCAACTTTATCTGAAGCTTCAGATTTTGATGAAGTTCAGTGACAGTTGGTTTGACTGAGTAAGCTCAGCTTCACCTATGCCTGCATTTCAGTTTTTCATATGCATGAATCTGGGAACATTCCATTCTTGGAATAAAGACTATCATCTATCCTCTGTATATCTTCCAGGACACCTCTTTACATGTCTGGTATGTATAGTCACTGAATTTTCCACATGGCAATCTAGAAAGTATGTGGATTAGCTAGAGAAGGTTCAGAGAACAGGGCTGGTAAAAGACAACCAACATTTACTAGAAGAAAGAAAAAAATGGAATTGTTTTCTTTAGAGAGGGAGGACTAGTGAGATGTGTATTGTTCTTCTCAAATATTTAAGAGGTAGCCACGGGATGATAAAGGGGATAAACACCTCTCTATGCCTACCATGAGTAACAACAATATTAATGTTTTCAATTACAGTAGTAGAGCTTTATTACCTCTACTAACAACATTGTCCAGCACTGGAAAATAAAAACTTTCTTGTAATAAGAACAATGAAGAACAGGAATAAGTTGACACTCAAAGTCAGAACCTCTACCCCCGAAGATTTTAAGCATTTGTTGGATAGGCACCTTTCAGAAATGAAATCCATGTTATGTACACCTACTTTATGATTTCATGTACATCTTCTTCATGTATACCTTCATATATACTGTCTTTTATCTGTGTTCTGTTGCACTGTATTTTCTATTATCAAATCCTCCCTTTAAGTCAGGTTCAGAGAATTTTTTCAGGCAGCCCAGTGTACTCCAGAAGGCACTTAGATATCTGTCTATGAATTTTGATGTACTTCCAACTTTAAAATTTTCAGATAATGCAAAGAAGCATTTCAGTTGAAGATTCATTGTTTGATGTTTAAGTCATGGATTTTTCTATGGCTTTGAAATGCAATAGCAGCCTCTTCAATATATGCCATTTATTCTCTCTCGATATTTTCATTGATTGTGTAGAAAAAGATAGCTTTGGAGTTGCAGCTAATGACTTTATTTTGCTACATAGATGCAAAATCTAGGAGGGATTGTGTGACAAGTGGTTTTTAGCATTCTTTATTAGTGTCAAGGCACAGAATTTTGATTATGCCTGTTTTATTTCTTATCTTTCTTGCCAGATTTTTTGCTGCACAAGATTCAAATATATCTCTACTGAAAGTCTTATGAGAGAGAATACTGATAGAAAATTAAATAACTGTGTATGGGATTTTCTGATATGAAAATCCCAAGGTGCCAAGATACATCTGAATCAGTTCTGGGAAAAGAGCAAGGCTGCAATAATATAATATTTTTCTAGTTCACTTGGTGATTTATATAATTAACAAAACAATTTGCTCTAGACCCTGGAATGATGATTGCAAAGTACAATCAGCTGCTGTCATGGTTTAACCCCAGTCAGCAACTCAGCCCCACACAACTGCTCCTTCACTTGCCCCTGGTGAGATGGAGGAGAAAATCAGAAGAGTCGAAGTGAGAAAACTCATGGGTTGAGATAAAGACAGTTTAACAGGTGAAGTAAAAAGTGTGCACGCAAGCAAAGCAAACCAAGAATTCATTCCCCACTTCCCATAGGCAGGCAGGTGTTCAGCCATCCCCAGGACAGCAGGGCTCCATCACTCATAACGATGACTTGGGAAGACAAACACCATCATTCCAAATATCCCCTCCTTCCTTCTTCTCTCCCCAGCTTTATCTGTGAGCATGCCACCTTATGGTATGGACTATCTATTGAGTTAGTTGGAGCCAGCTGTCCCAGCTGTGTCCCCTCCTGACTCCTTGTGCACCCTGAACCTCCCAGTGGGGTGGGGTGAGGAGCAGAAATGACTCTGTAAAGTGCTGCTAAGCAGTAACTAAAACATCCCTGTGTTATCAATGCTGTTTCCAGCACATATCCAAAACACAGCCTCATACCAGATACTATGAAGAAAATCAACCCTATCCCAGCCAAAACCAGGACAACCACCAGCTCTATCACTCTTCATTAATGTAAGTTTAACTGTAATTTTGCTGAAGGGCAGAAGAATGCTCCATTACAAAAGAGAAAGTTTTCTGCAGTAGCTTACATAACTTATTAAAATCTTTCAGTCTATATATCTTTCAAAATTTTTCCTTATGCTTAGCCTCTCTTTTTACCACTGTAAGCCATGTACAATTCTCCGTTCCTCATGGTATGGTGGAAGTACAGAGAAATTTTAACCTTCTTAAGATCCATTCTTTTCCCAGCTCTTCAGAATATTTGAGAAACTTAGAAGATGTAAGAAAAGGGCATTAGCACAAATTTTAACACTAAACAGTGAACTTGGAACAAACATCTAAGTGTCCCACATAATTAAAAAAACCCTACATGATACCCAGGTCCAAGTACATAACATTATATGCAAGTAATTTAAGAGTTATTGTATATTCTTCTGCTAAAAAATGCATAGATTAGCCAAGAATTCATTTTCCAGGGCAAGCAGCTCTACAGGACACATTTCCTGAATGATCAATATATTATTGCTTATTCAGTAAGAGATGAAGCTTGTCTGCTTCACACAGCATTACCTTCCCTGCTTCCTAATACAGAGAAGGGCCATGAGCAGTGGATATTTGTGACCCAAACACAACCCACAGTGGCAATGCCATTGTCATATTCTCCCTAGTGGCTGGAATATTCCTGTATGTCATTGTCACAAGGAACTGAAAAGATACTTCAGGATATGCTCTTTACTAAGGGCACACTCTTCCGTTTTCCTGGCACATTTCCCTGACATTGCAATCATGAAGCAGAACTGAAGGAAGAGCTCATGTCTCTGCCTAATAACTTTCTTTCCCCTCAGAAGCCACATAAAGTTAGGTTGTCTGCCCTTAAAAGCCTACAAAGAAGGAGATGATGCCTACACTGTGAAGAGTCTCTTCCTGTTTTTCATGCATGAATGAACTAATTAGGCTGTCTAAGAACAACTCTACCAGGTCAACTCAAAGGTCCTTTTAGTCCAGAATTGTATCTCCAACAGCTATAAAAACAAGAGTGTAATTACAAGACAAGCACATTGTAGTACTAAGTACTTCTTTAGACTACAGTCACTGGCTGTAAAGAATCTTGGCTTAGGAAATCACTGAGCCAGAGTTGATTAATGGCTTGGGGGTGGTTGTTTTTGGTAATACACAGCCTAAGACTCACCTGCATAAGTGTAGATTTTGTGCAGAAAACCTGAAGTCTACTGAAAAAGTTATTGAAACAGCCCCAGAGTTAATTCAAGATTCAGTGTTGCAGTTTATGTTGTAATGATTATCACTGGTAATGCTTCAAAGGTGTGCAATTAAGGTTCAGATTTTATATCCCATTGCACCTGTCTCCACCACTATCACTTTGTTGCTGTGGCTCTTAATAAACTTCAAATGCTCTGAACTGGGCTCAGGAAAACATTCAAGTAGTAACTTTTGGGAATTGCTGCCAAGAGTAAATCAAATGTTGATTAAAAGTATTTTAGAGCAGGATTTCCTTCCTTCTACTACTTAAAAAAGCTTGTATTCTTCTTTTTTACAAAATGCTTGTCTAAAATTGGTGACTTTGCTTTAGGAATGTTTTCATTTTCAAGTGGGCAAAAATTATTAAAAAAAAAAAAAGTGGAAAATCGTGATTTCAACAAAGAAACTCTTGCACAAATTATATGTTCATTTTCTAATCTCTTGAAAGAAAAGCATTTTAAAATATTTTCTTCTTCCTGTACAGCTTTCTTTCATATATTGCTTTCTAATTCAAACAATATGCAAAGAGAAAAAGCCAACATTGTTTGCCATAGCTAAGATGACAAGAATTGTTAATGAAAGAATTATACACGAACATAACAGGCATTAAAAGTAAGAAAAAACATGTTGTATTTAATAAAATTATTGCTTGTGTGCTTGTAAAAAATCATTCTTTAATTAGCATTGACCTAACACCCTCATTTTGCAGATGAATACTCACCATTTCCTTTTTTATTTTGATTTGCCTGATTAGTCTCTGCCTCATGTAAAAATTAACCACATTTGATGGCTGTATTCTGCAGTGAATAAGAAGCTAGGAATATATCCAATGGATTAGATGATGCAGCAGACTAATACTTTCTCTAACTTCAATATAAAGATTTTGGAGCATCTCTGCACCACACTCTGAAGATATTAAAATGATATCACAGAGTTTTGCTTGTTAGCTAGTGGATAGACAGCTGAAGAAACTATGGAGATATTAACATGGAATAATCTGTTCAGTATAACTGGCCTGTTGTTAATGTATTTGACGTATTTCCTTGATGTGAAAAAAATTAGATGCGGTGGCGATAACATAGATATTCATTCATTTTCAGATATGCATTTATGATGTCTGAAGACCTTTGAATAGAGACATAGTTCAGAGAGGTAACTGCATAAATTACCAGTTTACTTAGACTGCCAAAAGACAAATTAAAAAAAAAAAAAAAAGCAGCACTCAAGTTCCCCACTTTGTAAAATATCTAAGTGAATGAAGCACCTGAGCAAATTTTGGAATGCTCTGGGCTGAGAGCTGGTAACCAAGCCAAGTTATGAGGTGGTTTCAGCAGTTATTTTATGTTTTCTGTTTCTTCCTCCTCTAGCATGGCTTCCCTTGGATGGCTTCAGTTAACAAGCTGTGATTTTAGACTTTCAGGAAAAAAAAGATAAAAGATCAAAGAATAAGGATATTTTAATTTTAGTTGCTTAAGAAAGTACTGGCAAATATTAGAAGAAAAAGAATCCTGGGAGGAAATTTCAATTCTTAAGACCCCTTCATTTAGATGCAGGTGTACTGCACAGAACAGCAACTTTGGAAGATTCTTTTAATTCTTTTTGCTGTTTTATTAATCATAAAATTTCAAAAAACAACTTATCTTTTCCCATTAGATACAAAACATAAGAACATGCATATGACATGCAAATATCACCCTATGCTATATTATTTCTAACAATAAACTGAAATTGTGAAAAGGCCTTTGAATTTCACAGGTACATATGCCAAATTAAAAACCTGACTGAAAAGTCTCCACTGAAATCATTGTTAAAGGGTAAGGACATGAAAACTATGTTTAACTAGAGCTATAAGGAACAGCTTTAGAATACAAACCTTCTTAGTTTTCCAGTCCTGAAATACCCAAGAACTTATTTAACTTTAAGGTGGTATGTCAAGAGGAAAAAAAATGCACATTTTTAGGGCTTCAGAGAAGAAATAAAAGTCACATGTCTTTGCAAATCTTCAGCTGTTTTGATTAGAGGAAGGTTTCTTTCTAAGGAAGCTATTAACTACAGGAGTTTAAAAATGCTATTTTAAGATACCGAAATAAATCAGTTGCACCTCAGTGAGCTTTGGCACATGATTTCTGGCTGCTTTTAAAGGGGTGCAGACGGGTTAATTGGCTTTCTGCAAAAATGCAGAAGGATATGCTGACAGATCCAAGTATTATTTTGAAGACCAGATAAGGAAATACACATGCACACACACAGTTCGTGGAAGCACTGTCAGCTAAACCAACAAGCATTTAAGTTGCACATTCACAAGGTACCTAAAACCCTGTGAAAACACCATACAAACCTTAGAGGAGGAGAAGACAGCCTGATGACAGTGGCTTGCTCATTTTATGAGTACATTGAAGGGAAAACTGGGATCCTCCTCCAAAGAAAGCTTGGAAGAGCATGAAAGGTTTCTAAGAGACTCTGAGAGAAACGTGAAGAGAAAAACACCTACTTCACGCATTTTTTACAGGTTTGCCATTTTGCAGCAGATACCTGGGATGAGAACCTCCAAGCCTCAGTGACTATGGAGCTGTTTCAGTCAGCCTGAAGGCTTTGGGGTATAAGAGTTAGGAAGTTTGCCAGTGCCATTTTCAGTTGCAGATTGTCAGTCCTAGACCCATCATGTGAATGGGGTCCAGTAGGAAATACCCCTAACAGCAGCTGTGAAAAACCTTCTGAGTGGACATTGAACGTGCAGCAAGTCTGGTGACTTTCTGTGCATGCAAGATTTCTGCACCAGGCTCCAAAAGTACCATAATCCTCCCTGACACTGTTGGCCCCACCACCAGTTTGTCATTGCAGAGGTAGATTCATCCAGATATATACGCACTAAGGATAGGATAGCTGCTACTTTTGCCACACTGAGAGGAAAAAAAGGGCAATGTCAATGGTGGCTTATCTTTCCCACAGGAACAGAGACCGAGACAGCATCCTCGGCATTCCAGTAACAGAAAGAGCACACAGTGCATCACTGTGACACTCAAGTCCAGTAAGAGTATCTTTCTTGGGTTTATCTAAGCTCATCACCAGTTCTGCTCTCTGCACTTCTATAAGCTCGACGCTTCGTACTGGCACTGTTTTTCTACCCACTCTGTCTGATGCCATCCATCAAACATGCAACAGAGATACTTCTTGTTTTGAAGTCTTTCCCTTACACTCATTTTAAACCCAGCAAG
Organism: Cnemophilus loriae; assembly: GCA_013397755.1. NCBI lineage: Eukaryota > Metazoa > Chordata > Aves > Passeriformes > Corvidae > Cnemophilus > Cnemophilus loriae. The sequence continues at coordinate 1,108,077 of VZTF01000254.1, forward strand.
GGATGGCCAGGCCTCAGGATTCCTGCTTCAAATTATACAGTCTACTTCAAATAAGCTGGCACTAAAGTTCCAAACATGCCCTTCAGCGACAGACGTTGCTGCGGAAAGGACTGCACCCATTTCAAACCGTGAGTGAAAACAGATTTCCGATGCTTGGTCTCTCACGAACAAAATCATCATCATTTATAGTCCCCTGGCACAGCTGAGTCAACGTGCATAGCTGAGTGCTAGAGATGCACGAGGACAGATGACGGCACTTGATCAGGGTTACAGAAATGTAACCCAAACATCTGATAGCAAGGCAGGCTTTAAAAAGTTGTAAACAAAAAATAATGCATTTAATTAGACCACTCAGAGTGAAAATCGACAGAGTGAAGACACTGATTGAAATGACCTAATATTAAAGCACTGAGTCGACACTTCATTTCTATTTAATTTTTATGGAAATTTTGCTGAATAGTGAAATTACTTAAAGAGAGACATAAAAAGAAGGGAAAATAACAGAAGAAAGCAGAAATATAGACAACAGGTAAATCCAGAGTCCAGCCCTCTTGGCAATCTCATTGATATTTTTCACCCTTCTTTTGGCAAGAGAACATTTTTTTCATTATGTAGGGCAACACTGGCACTTTACTGTCCCTAATTTCTTTCCAGTTAGTGTGCCTGACTGCCCAGAGAAGAAAACGTGTTAATTAAAAAACTAACTCAGTGCAATAATAATTTCTTTCCACTTCTGCTACCCTTTCTAAAGAGAGGGATATACCGCATTTTGCAAAGTTCACAAAGGATTGGTATCACTACTGCTATTAATTTCAGCTACTATAATGACAAGTATAAATGTCCTGTGAGAAAAGGACATTGGCAGCATGAAATATTATATTTGAAAATCTTTTTGAGATTGACCTGGCTTTCAGTTAGTGACAGCTTTAATCATAATGGAGGCTTTGTGACAGAGTCTTCATACTTAAACTACTCATGAGACACACACATTAATCCTGGAGAATAAAGGCTATTAGTCCTGCTTTTCAAAAAGCTTTCAAATCTGACCAAACTTTTATCCAGCCTAGAAAAGAAAAAAAAATCCTAGTGAACCCTATTAATGGAAAGGATAACCCAGACCATGATTTACAGGAAAACGTGAATTTCCTAAGGTAGAGTTCTAATCCCACAAAAAAATTCCAGTTTCTCTGTCAAGAGCAGTGATTTCACTCCTATTACACAATTCTACATTTGAAGAAGTATTGCTGTTACAAATATATTGCTTATTTCTTCCATAGTGGTTTCACCTTTTGGTCCTCATCCTAACACAGAATTGCAATTTGCACGTTACAAAAACTGCTCCAGGAAGTTTCGTTCTAAATGAAATAAACCACTATTATTTAAAAATCACCCAAGAAAATGTATGCATGTCATATGCATAACAAAATTTAAAACCTGAATAAATAATGTGACATCAAACCACACCATCTTAAAATTTCTTCATATCATGGAAGGGATTTTGCAGCTACCTTAAAAGAAGTCCAAAGCAAAGAGATGTAGCTTTACTTTCAGTACAGTTTGAGATTTGTCACTGACTTTAATAAAAGCAGGACTCAAATCTATAAACACTATTCAAACACAATGAGAGAAGACAGACATCTAACCATGCAGCTGACTCATCTCAAATAAATGGTATATGATTTAGAAAGTAATCATCATCTGTCTTCACACTCTTTCTTGAAAATAATGCAATTTGAAGGAGTTTTATCTAAATATCACTACTCTGGAAATCATAATGAAAAGAATTCTGAAAGCATGACATCAGAATACATGTCCAAAAATCCACAGAAATTTTCCACGGAAGATTTACTGAGCAGTAGTTTTAAGAACAGGCTTAACATTTAATAGTTGTTTACTAAACATAAAGGATTATAGACCAGAATGCTGACGAAAAAACCAAAAAAAACCCAAACAAACAAACAAACAAACAAAATGTTTTAGTGCAACAATACTATAATACTACTACACATTAACAAGGCAGAGTGCAAAGAAAGATTAAATTCAGCAATAGTATTGCAGCCCTAATGGTTCAGTGGGTAGGATACAGAACTGCAAACTCCTGCATGGAGAGAAAACAGGCAGTCTTATGGACTCTCAAAGGAGTTCACACTATCAGGACAAGGAACACACACGAATATACAGAGAATTAAAAGTCAAATGTTGTTTGGTTTTTTTCCTCCATAATTTGAAAAATGAATAAGACTTTTCAAAGCTTTTATAAATACTATGGCACAAATTTTGGCCAGAAAGGGAGTAATTTCTCATCCTCCTGATACAGTTTTATGACAGTGAATTTACAGGAGCACAGAGCAATGGAAAGCAATTGCCAGAACCTCGGCAGATCTGCTGACCTAAAATAGAAAGGGAGCTCATTTATAAAATAAAGTGATGTCTGAGTAGCTGTCAGAAACCTGCAGAGACAACTAAGCCACACCGATGTGTGTTGCTGAATGATGGGTGGAAAGAGAATAAATAGGGTATAGGTAGGGGGAACTTTGTTGTCTGAGAGAGGCAGGGATGGAGATGGGATATGATGGCCCATGCACTAGAAGGAAAAGATGCAATGCCACAGCATAGTAGGCAATATTCTGGTTTCAGACTTTTTTGCCTGCCTTTCACTCAATTCTCTTTTATTTCATACACAGAGGAGTCTATGAGTCATAGTACTCTAGGGTATGTTCAAAAACCCTATCATGTGTTAGTAGGAAAACAGATATACACAACAGCATGACATTCCTAAAGTGCTGATCTTTAACTTCATAGCCCCATTCACATCCTCCAGACCCTTGGTCTGTTTAGGGTTTCTGAGCATCGTGAGTATTTAGGTCCATGCCAGGTACTCTACAGGGATGTACAGAATGGCACACAGACCATTGGTCTGAAACACTGCAATACTTTCTTTGAGACATCACACACAGAAGATACTGCTGTCTTTTAACAAAAATACCCTCCAAATTATTTTGGGGTGAAATTCAAGGCAGTGAATCTTACTACCCAATCTCATGTCAATCTAGGCTGTTCAAAAGCTTTCAATCCTTTCAGCTATGCCCATCTCATTTTCTGCCTCCTCCCTTTATTCCAAGCAGTCTGTTTTTTCTAGCTTGATCACTTTCTCCCTTTGCGCTACTCTCTTCTACATAGTAGTAGGAGTACAAATGAGGGAAAAACAAGGCCCATTTCATTGCAATAGTTTTTCTTTGATGGCTGCTTTATATGTTTATGTGAATGAAAATGAAATGTGCATAAAATTGAGTGTGTTCTGTTTTGTTTTATAGAAAAGTCCTAAAAATAACAGAAGGGATCATTTTCCAGTTGACATAGCAAGTCAGAGCCAGAGATCTCAGGTTCTCAGATGTGTACCTTCACACGCCTCAGAGAGAATGATTTTCCAAAAGTAGATTCCAATGCCTGTCTGCAAAATCAAATGAAAAACAGCAAGATAAGGTCTTTTGCTTTCACCTCAAATTGAAACATTGCAACAACTGGACGTTTTTGAAAGTCTTAACACAGATTTCTATTGCAGTTGTCAAACAACACTTTTCCCCAACGTTCAGTCCGGTGTGGCATATGAGAAGCAGGCAAAGACGCAAGGGCATTTATTGTAACAGATACAGTGGATGGGGCTGTAAAGACACAGGTATTTTCATGTCATCTCAGGAGCAGTACCAACATTGCTTGCTGCAATAGAAACAGATAACTTCTGTAATAATAATAAAATTTCAAGATGTTTCTATTCTAAAAAACCAAACATGCAAGATGGAATTTCCTCTTGTATAACATCTGGTAGAAATAACCACGGAGCACCTGTGTTGCCATGCAGCATGAACATGTCAAAAAGGTCCAAGAGTTGAGTCTCTTGCACAACCAGTTCCTGAAGCAGTAGGAATGAGACAAGGACCAACAGTCAAACTGAACTTCACAAACCTTTCTCCTATTAAAAGTGACTGGCTGCTGCAGCACCACAGAATCATTCTTTACTGATGACTCTATTCACAAAACGAGGAAGTATCCCAACATCCCAGTAAAATACAAGATAAAGAAGTTTCCAAGGGTACTTTATCTAACATAAAAAAATATCTTCCACCCCCAACCAAAGCAGCTGGCAACTTCAAGGATCTTTCATAATATAAATATTCCATTGGGAGTATAATTTCAAATGCATTTTAAAAAAATAACATTACTCTAGTTTTGCAGCAAGAGGACTCTGGCAAGTAATTTACAGTTTCTGCAGTGCTCTACAGTCTGTGTTGCTCTTAAGTAATAGCCGTATAATGCGTTTGTTTTTTTTCTGTGTATCTGTGTACTGAAAGTGAAGAAATCTATAATATAGCAGCTATTAGAGATCTATAAATTATACAATATGTATTCTAGGAGGGCAGATTTTACTGCTACTCCAGTGCAATATTAAATTTGAATAAAAAAAAATTTTTTATTAAGAATCATGATATTGTCTCACAGCAACTAGCATCAGTTTCATACTCCTAGCTGTTTGGAATTGCTTTTGTGTTTGTTTGTTGGTTTCTTTTTTTTTTTTTTTTAAGACATTAGGAAGTCTCAAAAGCTCTAACAGAAGCAAACAGTAGCTTAGCTACGCAAGACCCACTACCTGACCTTCAAGACTGGAAACAAAAAAGCACCAACAGCTTGGGGTGTCCATGCTGAACTCAAAACATCCTGAAGATATAAGGATGTGGCATCTTTTGTTTTAGTGAAGAACTGGCAGTTAATAGCCAAAGCAAAAGCTCTAATAGGCATGTTCTTTCCCATTACCTAAACTGAAGGCAAATGATGACTTTGCCTTAGGGCATGAGTAACATTCTTTTCTCCTAAGATGAAAATGAAAATAGTATTGCCAGTTTTACTTTCCAGAAGAGAATGATCAGTAACTGCTGAAAACCTTCCTGGTTTACACATGTGAAATAAAGTAGGTCAGGAAGCAGTCAATGGCAAAGCTTTTCAGAAAAGCTACCAGCAAATGAAATGTGTGGGAAGGAAAGAAGTGGGCCTGTAATTTCGCATCCGTTCAGCCTTTCAAATGTGTAGGCTGCTGTTTAAGGTAGAACCAAGACAAACAGGTACTTAGACATCAACTTCATAGCTCTGTTCCTTTTGAAGACCAGTTCTCAGATCAAATCTAAGGATAAGAAAACTGGAATAGCTGCTCACAGAACCAAGACACACCCTGCCTCAGCCTCGTCTTCTCTTTCAGTCAGCGTGAAAAAGAGATGGCATAAGTATGAGGGACCCACGCCAGTGACACTCACTTTGTGCTCCCTCCTAGGTACATCAAGGTGTATCATCACAGCTTCCTTCCTGCTAACTGACTGAATGTGTTGGCTTCAGCTGGCTGGCTTGAGCTGCATCTCACCACCATGCTGTGCCTTTCTATCAGACCAACAGAGCAAGAAAAGGGCCTGTGGTACTGCACTTCAGCTACAGATTTACAGTCCAACAGGACTTTTAAAAAGCACACTGTCCTACTATGAGACATTTTGATCTCAATACTCTAATACACTTTTCCATTTGAGCTTGTATATGACTTGATTTCCATCTGCCTCAGAGTTGCACTAGAGCCTGCTGAGCCAGGAGCTTGCTGGTGACCAGGATGTCATGCTGGAGAGTGATTAGGTTTTTCTATGGAAAAGCAGTTCTGCAGCAGGGAGGAAACCTTCCCTTTATTTATCCACATCACATGGTGACTGAAGAAAAAAAAATTACGTTACTTGGCTTCTTACTTCCTCAGCCTACACAAGTGCAAGATTCTCCAGTCATTACCACATCTCAACCATGCAAAAAGTTTCATTTTTTTCTTTTCCATAGCTGAAAGACATATACCTCCTACCCTGCACCATTCGAGATGAAAAGGCTATTTTGGGGAAGTTCTAACATTATTTCTTGTCATCCACTCAGCCATGCAACTTTTCCTTCTGGATTTAAGCTTCGTTTGAGGGACGGCTTCTTTTTTTTTTTTCTTTTTCTTTTAATGTTAAAAGGTGTTCAAAGATAAATAAAAATCCAACAATCCTCTTAGAAAAATACTGTCAAGGCTGGCCAAAGTCCAATTAGATAGAGAGCCATTTGCTGCCCTTCCTTGAACCCAGGAAATCCAGAGAAACTACACTAATATAATGAGATTTTCTCTGGAAAGAAGCAAATGTCATTTAGTCACTAGACCTCATTTTGTTTAGTGCTCATCTCTGTCCTGTATGATCCCTCCTAGACTGCTCACTCAAATTATTCACTGGAGCAGCTTATCCAGTGGAGCAGCAGGAGTATTAAAATTCTGGGGTTTTCTACGTCCCCCAAACCCTGCCAGCTCAGAAAACCTCTCAGCACACAGGCAAAATAAAAGCCAAATACAAAGCACACATCTGTCAGCTAACAGGAAAAATCAGCTTCCCCTGTTGCTATTCTTGTGTCCTCCTTGGACAACAATTTCTAAATTAAGTAGCCACCATACCAAAATTAAAACCAGTTCTAAGAGCTCTGGAAAACAATAGGCTTCAGTGATATTGCTTATAGAGTGAATGCTATTAGTGATGTCCCTACTCATTCTGGTGATAACCCTTCCACACTATTGAGACAGAAAACCTTCTAATTAAGTCCCATCCCATGACAAATTCGCACAGGGTCCAGTCCAGCAGTTACATCTCTGCAAAGTGCTGGCAATCATCTCTGACTGAAAAAATTAAGCACCTGCTTTCAAAGTACCTAAGCCAGACTTCAACTTTTTTGCTCCTGATTATGTGACAGTGGGAGAACTAAGGTATTTTTTTAGCAGTGGTATACAGCAGTGGAAGACTGGGCTGAAACAAGGAGATGAGATCCTAGCAGGTCCCTCATAGGAGTAATACTCCAAGTAAGCTACAGTATACTGCCATATCTCCCACACAGTAGGCATGACAGGGAATGAAAGAAGGCATAAGAAGGAAGGAAAGAATGCATGAGTATTAAAAGGTCTGACCAGAGCCTCTCACATTGAATGCATGAGATTTATCAAGTGTCAGGGCAGTCAGTGGGCTGCATGTCACCAGATGTTGTCAAAGTGGGGCTATTGTTTCCACAAGCTTAGGCCAGTGTAAATCAATTGAATGTGTATCATTGTCTAAGTTGAGGACCTGACCTGACCTGACCTGACCAGAAAAAGGGCTTTAAGGAGAATGTAACTCTTGAAGAATGAATTCATTTCTTTGATTTAAATGCATTACATAGACACACCTTTGCATACATATAAGGCCAGATTCTTCACTTTCGCAAATGGTAAATGCTGTAGATGCACTTATACAGAGCAAGCATAACTGGAAATCAGAAGAACCAAACTGCTCAGTTTACAGTTGTATTTATTTTTGCTGACTTCCTTGAAAGCAAAGCAGCTCTTGTCAGACTATGGTCTCGGGTCATAGACGTTAAATACGAGGCGAGTATGCTCCAATCAGTGGGCAGTCTGTGGCTGCCATCTGGTGGGTAAATGTAAAAATTACATAAGGAAAATGAGGAAATACTCCCATCTCTCGATCATGCTTTTTTTTACTGCATTTTTAAAGAACATATGTATATTATCTGTTTCTTTTATTTTAGGGTTAGTAACATGTACGAGATATTCCAAGAGTCATTACTTACATATGCAAGTTCTCAGGAATTTAATTCTCCTCTTTTACCTTTTGCTTCCAGAAATCATCAATTATTGTGTTCTCCCTCCCTCTCCCTCTTGTAACGTATGCTCTGAAGACTAGCTCTAAAAAGACTTGCTCTAAAAAGCTCTAAAGAGTAGTTGCATATAGAAGAGCAAGAGATTCTCATGCAGTCCTCATCCTTTGTCTAGCAGAACACCAACCCTGCAGGCACATCCCGAGATCCTATAGAATCTAGACAATACTGTCAGACAATAATAGAAGGTGTTGATTGGTTGCGATGTCCAGGAGGCTGATATTGAGGAGTTCAAGAGCACCAGAAGTGGGACGGATGACATGCACTTTGTGAGGAAGTCTAATGACTGAGGTTTAATGCTACTCAGGATGCGATTCTATAACGTTTATGTAGGATAGATTGTTCGCTTTCATTTCCCCATCAAAAGCCTTGCAATTTAGGGCTGATCAATTTATATTTTCAAAATGGCATTCATTCTCCCCAGCTTCCCTGTTTCTATGCTGTCTTTTCAAATAACTTTGGCTTGTTCCAACAGAAGAACAAGTTGCTATTGGAAACATTTCTTTTTTAACCCTCTTCTGTAGGACTGTCTGAAGGATTCACCCTGGGGTTCAGAATATAGAACACAATTTCTCCAAGGACTCAGTGAAATACTGTAAGTAAGTCTGACTGCCTTTATTTAAACTCTTCGGGTGAGGGAGAAAGGATTACACATTTTGGCAAAATACTCATGTAAAACCTTCAGTCAAATATGTATGGTTACAGTGCCCTATTTCACAGGCATTTCTACATATGCATAGCACCAGTCCCACCTGAAGATGCAGGTGCCCCTATGACACAAATTAATAATATAGCACATGAAATCTCACATATGATCCACATATGAAAACTAATGTAATTTTATTCCAATTATCATGTTTATAGATTTGGATGCTTAATGTAGCCAACTTTCACAGCTCCTTCTTAGCATCCAAGAAATATCCAGTAAGTTCTCATCAACCTGTTTATTTTAGTAGTCTTGTAGCAACCAAACCTGAAGTCTGCATCAATTTCACTGACCATCATCAGCTGCTGATGGAACATACCAAGCTGATCACCATACATACCTACTGCCATACCTCTTTTCACATCAGTCTTCCACCAGGGAGATGCAGGAAATGTGTTTGGTTTGAATTTCTCACATCTGTGAAGAGATCTTTTTTCATGATAATTATATTCTGCAATGAAAACAGACTAAGACATGAATGGGACCTGATCTCTCATGCCTGCCATTCACACAGAAAGAAACAAAAAGATAGATATGGCAGGTCTCCTCAGAGTCACTATTTTCATTTACCTCATATTTGAAGGTTCAGAGTTAATGTAATTTTAACTGAACCACAGAGACACTGGAATTATTAAATTATCTCTTAACAAGAGAAGAAGAAAAGGCATTTACAACTGAAGTTAGTAATCTTGTAGTGAGTGAGGGAAAGAGTGGATCCCACAGAACCAATTTCATTCACCCTGAAAGCTGCCAGAATCTCATTTCAGTCAATTTAGTTTAGTGCTTGTTTCAAGCTCCACTAGAATAATGCATTTTCAACATTAAAAGGCTCAGCAGAAGAGGGTTTTCCTTACACTGCTGTGCCAACATGACTGAATTCTTGAAGTGAATTTCTTTCTTCAAACAATATCAAATTCACTGACTGAACATGGAAAAACAGATGTTAGCACTTCCTTTTCACATACAGTTTCAGAGAACTGATGACTTCTCTGTAGAGGTCAGGGCAGGAGAATGCATTTTTCCCCTTACACTGCAGGACTTTCACAAGAGTTATTTTAAAGAGTTGTTTATTTCTTGCCTTGCCTTTCTTCAGCTTCTGTCTTTAATCTGAACTCTGTCCTTTGCTCACAATTTTTTCTACAGCTGCATATCCTTTTATTGCTCTCCCTATTGCTTTTTTTATCAGGAGGTTGAGTGCACTTCAACTTGTCCTTCGTGTGGTGATCACACAAAGTTCAGGAGTCTGATTTACTTGTGTATCATTCCAATTTCATGCCAGTGCAGTTTCTTTTTAAAAAGACTGGAGAGTAAAACTGCTGTGGTTCAGGCCAATACTACAGATTTGTATGCAGTACTGAAAATCATTCAAGTATTTAGGTGTTTTTTGGAGGACAGTTCCCAGGCCACTGGGATATTCCTCAAGGAAAGACAGTGCTTGAAATATGCAGACAAAAGGAGGGGAGAAAAATCCTCCCCAATTTTTACTGACAATGGAAATTATGATACAGTAAGTGGAACTTTCTCTGGTAGCATTTCATTTTTCTACATGCACACAGTGCATAACTATCTTTGCCGAAACAATTTGCATTTGCAATAGCAGCAGTTGCACATACAAAGAACTAGTTAGCTCATCATCTGAAAGAAGAATGTAAACTTAAGGAATACTACAGTCTGGCTTTGGAATATTGTAGTCTAGTGGCCAGTAGACATGGCTGAGAAATCAGAGAACTTTATGTCTACTACAATGACCTCAGACAAGCCAGAAAGACTATGCACTTCAGACTCTGTGAGGATTAAAAGAAGTATTGTGTATAAAGTTTTTCAAACAATCCAGGACAAATGGTGCTAAGGCCAAGTATTCTAATTTCTCTGTATAGTAAAAGGAATGAAAAGAAATAAAGGAGCATGAAACCTTTAACCACAGAATTATCCTGAAGAGGACAAAAATTGAAATAGACCTTGTAAACTTCTTGAGCAAGTACTTATTTCTTACATCTGACCACAAAAATCCCACTGAGAATTATTAGCCTCTCATTTCTGAGAAAATAAAATTCACAACAGGAAACTATTAAAAAAATAAGCTTCATATTTTGCATTACGATGTAATCGCACAACAAACACAAATGTCCATAACAGCAGTGCCTATTTTTAACTTGTTTTTAAAAGTTAAAGCCACTATGTCTTGTTCACCAACAGAATTGAAATGGTTTCCTGCTTCTGTCTAAATATACTAAATATCTTCCAGCTGCAACAGAAAATCTTAAAGAATAAGCAGCTAGGAGCAGACAAATAGCCAGAATGCATACAACAGTGATAATCACAGCAACAAAACTATTCTGTAAAATTCCAAGAATACATGCTGGCTAACTGTGACTCACCGTCAACAAAGAGGGATATTTAACAGGCAGTACAATTTAAGTCTGTGCAAATAAGTACAGAAAAAAGCCTCTTTTCTTTTGCTCCTGTAGCATGAAAAAGCTAGAATATTTGTAGGCTTCAGAGCACTCCAGTGCAGCTTTGAGGAAAGCAAAAATGGTCAGGATGCTCATCTTAAGGCAGCTGCAATAGGACTAAACTGCAGTTTATTGATTTCTCAGAGAGGCACATATTTCAATATCAGCTATGCTACAACATCTGAGAGAATTTCCAAGCACACATTATTCTGCTCCATTCTCCTTGTTTTCCACATTGGCACTCCAGTCTTTGGCACAAGAACAACAAGAAGAATATTACTTGCAGTACTTGCAGTATGGGAAAGATCAGTGTCCTGGGAAGGCAAAAGCTGAACACAGACACAGAAGAAACTCTGTATATTTCTGTACAAACTTGTTCTCAAGCTGTAAAATGATTCCAGGCAATTCAGCCATGGTGGAGTCAATTCTGCAGTAACAACAGGCCATTTTCGTTCTCATGGTGACCTTAACACAGGGCACCTTGAGCTGATTTAACATTCTGCTACCAGAAAAGGGGCAGATGCTCCCCAGATCACATTTTGTCACATATGCAGCTTGTCTGACTCCTCCACATACCAAATCAGCACCATAATCCAGCAGTACACCAAAGCTGAGAGCAGTAAATACTCTTCTGTGCCATAGTGATGAAACCTAATGAACCCATTCATAATCAATCCAGTGAGTATCACAATTTGAAGAGAACTGACTTGTGAAGCCAAGAGCAGTAGTAACAGCAAGAGCCCTTCATTCAATAAGAAAAGCTTTTAAATCAGCACAGGCACCTTCCCTTAGCTTTATACCCCTGCATCTTGCAACACTGGGGCTGCTGTTACAACTGGTTACAATTGCGAATTTCCTCTGCTCTTTCCATGTGTAGCACAGATCCTTATGTGCCTTTACACTAGCTCACGGTACCCTCCTCTTCCTTCTTTCACAGTGTACTACCCAAAAATGTTGTACTATTTGAAAAACCAAACCCCCTTCTGCAAATAGATGGATATTTACTTCTATGATCTCTGTAGAAGTTAGTGTTACAGCATTTCATTAGGAAGCCCCAGAAGACGGGAGCACAATTATTTTGGACACAGTAACAAGTATCACCATTCAAGACAGAAGGGACTCAACAAAAGAGTGCACCTGGATAGGTAGTTACTATGACAAATTCATTAACATTTCCTTCAGGGTGTAAAAACTGATTCCCTTGGAGACCTTTAAGAGCTGCAAGAGGAGGAAAGAGGATACAAAAGGAATCCAGAAGAGCGAAGGAACACAAAATGAGTGAGCCATTACAGTAGAAAAGCAGCTCTGCCACTGCTGCTTTTTTTGACAGTCACCAGAGTCACAGTAGAAGGAATCTCATCACAGCAAATACTCCACAGATCTCCAAGCTCACAGCAGAGGGTCAAGGAACAAAACCAACATAGCAGGTAATAAACTTGACTACCAAAAATTCAAATCGAGGAGGTAAGAGAAAAAAGGACAGACTTTTTTAGTAGAGTCTGTTTTGATAGGACAAAAGGAAATGATTTTAAACTAAACAAGGGTAGATTCAGACTAGATATAGCAAAGAATTTCTTTACAATGAGCATGGTAAAACACTGGAACAGGTTGCTCAGGAAGGTAGTAGATGTCCCACGCCTGGATAGATTAAGGCCAGATTCGAAAGTGCTCTGAGCAACTTGGTCTAGTTGAAGATGTCACTGTCCATGGCAGTGGGGTTGGATGAGGTGGACTTCAAAGGTCTCTTCCAGTCCAAACTATTCTGTGAACCTGTGATTCTAGGATTGCTTAGTGCTTTAAGTAGGCACAAAAGCAGCATTCTGACTTCTTTATACAGAGACCTGTAGGGAGAAAAATATTAAGCAAGCTCACATTTTCTTTCCAGTACATAGCCATATGTGGCACCTTGCAGATGAGATGTTTCAGAAGCACTGCAGTGACTTGTGAAAATCAAAAGCAGCATGGTTTCTAGGCACCTTCAAAGTTTTATCTATGCACTTTCTAATGCAAATACAATGTGAAGAATATATAGTATGAGAAAGGAAAACATGAGTTATAAACCTACTTATTATTTGCATGCCCTATACGAATAAAAAGTGTGAAGGTGATATTTTGAATTGTTTGAAAATATGAAGCTAGAATAAAGTGTAAGAAAAGGTTTCTGGGTGAAAAGTCTTCCAGGTTTCATTTTATGCTCTTCTACTGACATTTTACAGCAATATATGCAATTTATTTCAGTCATGAAGTATATAAAAATAACTTCTAAACAAACCATTTAAAATTTGATTAGTGATTGTCTCTATAGCATAATAGAGACTTTGAACTCATTCATTTGTTTCTTTCTTCTTTTTTTTTTTTTAAGGAAATGATTTAATCCTACAGAGGCCCTGGGAAATAGGCAAGTGTTTTTATTTTACTATCTGTTCCTCAAATTTTTAACAGAAGAACACAGACTTTAGCATTTACACAGCAGCCCACATATTAATGTACAAGTAACTCTCTATTAAAATTACAGAATCATAGGAAAACATTAGAAGGGACTCCAGAAGGTCAATTCAGACCAACTCCTGCTCAAAACAGAGCTAGGATCCAAGTTAGATCTGGTTGCAAAGGGCTTTGTTCAGGTGTTTGGAGAAGCTCCAAGAATTTTTATGCCACATCTTTGGGCAGCCTGTTCTAGCTCTCCCATGCTGAAGGCCCTGTAATCATGAAACTTCTAGTTGTTTAAAGAAGGCTTGACCCATTTTCTCAGCTTGATAGAGCAGTCAGTAGCAGGTGACCCCCGTGATGTCCCCTTGCTGGCCTCTCGAACCCTGACATAATTCCACAGCAGAACTCCATGCATTTAAGCATCTTCTTTTCATCCACTCTCTCAGTTAAAACTGTAACAAAGACTGGCGGCTATAAGCAAACACACATCTATTTGACAAGTTATAAAAGCTGTCCTCAGACACTACAGTAGTGTAACCTCCACACTAAACTGGCCGTTCCTCCAGTGGGTTGTAAGTGACATAGCCAGTTCCACCTTCCTTGTTTTCTGCCCTAAACAAAAGAATTTGGAACCTCCTAACTCAATCATCTGTCAAAATAGGTTTGTGATTCGGATTAATGAAAGGCTACTGCAAAAACCATCACTGAGACAACTTGTCCCCACCCTTTCCCAAGTCCCAAACCTGAGTAAACTCAGAACATACATTCAGTAGGTATATGAAGAACTCTCCCCACAAATATTTCCAAGCATTATGTGCAGTAAATTACTGTTACAACATTTTCACAGATTAAGGGCTAGCAGAGAATCAAGTTTTGCTGCAGATATGTAAAAAGAAAATAATACAGAAATTGAACTTATTGTATCTGTGTTTGAACAACACCTTAACATACAAATAGGTTCCTCAACATCTGCAAGTAAATATCCTAACATTGGTTGCAACTGGACCTAAGGAAAACTGTGTCATGATAAATAAGTGGATAATCCTAATGAAAACATTGCCTAAAATTTGCATCTCGAAGTGCAGTGAGTTTGTTTCTCCAAGCAGATGAATTGAAAAAGGAAAAATTTCATACATTCCTTGAACCTCAGAGATAAGAAAAAATAATTCCTAGTAATTTGATTAGTAGATTTTCCACAGAAACAGAGGAAGCATTAACTTTTCCTACTTTTGGTTTAGTGAAATGGCTTTGCCTATAAAGTGACCTATATGATTCTGTATAGAACAAGCATAACATTTTATGCATTTATCACAACTGCCATTTACTCTTGAATAATTTTTTTCCATGACCTTTGTCTGCTGCTAGTGTATATTTAAAGTTCATAATGTGCTGCCCAAGCTGCAGGCACACTGAAAAACTATATATAAAACATCTCAAAGCAGTAATTCAAAACTTCTAAGTGGTGTGGGCAGGTCAGCCATTTTTAGAGTACTAAACAGCACCAAACTTTCAACAGTATTCCCATCTCAATTTCCTCACTGCTCCTTTCCATCTTATTTTACTTGAAAAAGTGTGGCCATAAACCACTGGGATTGATTAAATCCCTCTGGAATATTAATCAAGAGATAAGATATGTTTTTGTTCAGTGCCTAGTCCCATGGTGCTTCATTAACCTAATTTCCAAGTGCTTCAAAAACCAATTAACTGATCCAGGGGCTCTCCCAAAGGTGCCTTATGCCCAAAGGTGCCCTGGCCATATTAATCTTTCTAAGAATACCAGAAGACATGTCCATTCTTCATCCTACTTAACACTGCCTTGGTTTCATCATGCTCCAGTGAATAGTAGAGGAGTAGCAAACACAGGCACATTATGCAGGTACAGGATGGGGAAGGAAAGAAGACCGCAGGGTAGAAGTAAAATCTTCCACCATGCACTTTTCCAAATTTATGTTCCCTATATATTATAGGGGAAAGCTGGGGATTCCAGAATGGCATATACAACTGTCAATAAGCTGATGGCAACTTGTCAGGCATCTGAGTTTGACTTGACAATGTGACAGAGTACCCTGCTCAGAGTATCATAAGCAGGCCTTTTGCACAGTAGGGTAAGACTGCATACAATAGTTTAAAGTAGGAGACAGGACCAATATCACAAATATAGGCCTTTTTCTTACCTTCCGGCTGGTCATTTGCAGGCATATTTTTTTTGTCTCTTATAAAATTTCAAAGCATGCTACTGCTGTGTTATCAGTATATTGCTTTTCGAAGCCAACACTTCTGCTTTCCACAGCAGCCCTCTAGTGTTCTTGTATCAAGATTTCCTAGCGCAATAGGCTCTGCAGATGAGGCAAGACGAAGTCCAATGTCTGGAATTCACCCCAGTTAAGGTTTTGTTTGCATCAGCAAGTAGCTCAATAGGAGCAGTCCTGTGGAGCACACAGTCCTCGTACTGCTGCTGAGTACAGACTGCCTGTACTGTATGTGGACATAGGTACAACACAATTTCAGACTTTTTGTGTTAAACATCAGCTGTCTCCCTAGCAGGCACCTGAGCAAAGGTTCTGAGGATGAAAATCCATGCAGAGCCGGAGAGGTCACCTCTGCAGGCAAAGTTCCACTCTGTTCATGGCCTTAAAGGTACAGTCTCATCCCAAATATGATGACTGAACTGAATGAAGAAGTTTTTCCAAAATCATCCAGTGAAAATTTTAAGAGGTGGAAAAAAAGACACCAGCAAAGTCAAAAGTGGACAAAAGTTTCAGCCTGGTCCTCAAACTGGCAGCTGGGTGCACCCACTCTCTTTGGGGCTGTGCCTCCGTAAAATGGAAGGAAACACAGGGCATGGAGATAGATGGTAGTCAACCAACCTTCACAGGGGCACATATCTCTCTGAAGAGTCTTTACAGCTTGTCAGAGTGTGCTGAGTATTGGAGTAAAAGGTTTCTTAAAATACATATTTTAAAACATTGGCTTTTACATTTCTTCCCTCTCAGATTTGCCCTGCTGGTGTTGTCAGCTCTGGTGTGTGGCCCGTGGAGGATGGCATGGCATGGCACAGTGTGAGAAATCCACGGCAAACCAGGTGTGGAAGTCATCGCTCTGCGTTCTCACCACCCTTTGTAGTACATCAAAAGAACTGTGTGCCCAGGTGGCCAAGAAGGCCAACGGCATCCTGGCCTGTATCAGTAATAGTATAGCCAGCAGTACAGGGAAGTGGTCATCTCCCTGTACTGAATGCTGGCAAGATTGAACCTTGAATCCTGTGTCCAGCTCTGGGCCACTCAATTCAGGAAGGACATTCCGGTATCCAGAGAAGGGCAATGAAGCTGGTGAAGGCTCCGGAGTGCATGTCCTATGAGGAGCAGCTGAGGGGGCTGGGGTTGTTTAGCCTGAAGAAAAGGAGATTCAGGGGTTACCTAATCACTCTCTACAACTGCCTGAAAGGAGGGTGCAGCCCGGTGGGGATCGGCCTCTTCTCTCAGGCTACCAGTGACAGAACATGAAGGCATAACCTCAGGCAGTGCCAGCGGAGGTTCAGTCTGGACATTAAGAAAGGTTTCTTCACAAAGAAGGGTGATTAGACATTGGAATGGGCCCAAGGAGGTGAGGTAGTCACTGTCCTTGGAGGTGTTTAAGGAAGGACTGGATGTAGCACTTGGTGCCATGGTCTTGTTGATGTGGTGGTGTTCGGTCATAGGCCGGACTCGATGATCTCAGAGGTTTTTTTCCAACCTAATCGATTCTGTGATTCTGTGAAACACGGGGCGGCAGGATATCGCATGGGTCTGGCGGAGAGAAGGTGGGCAGCCTGGAGCGGCCGCCAGAGCTCAGCTGCAGATGGCCCAGCTGCCGTCCAGCAGCGGCGGCAGCAGGCGGGGGCCGGGCGTGCCGGCGGGAGGGCCTTACCCCGGGCGGGGCGGGCAGAGCGGGGCCCTCCCGGCCGGGCCGAGGCGGGAGCTGGCGGGNGCCCCAGGGCAGCCAGCGGCCGCTTCTGGGCTGTCGTCCTGGGAGCAGCGGCGGGGCTCTTCCTCCTCGGGTTCCTCATCGGTACAGTGCAGACTAACCTTCATTCATCTCGGGGACTCGTCCAGCCGGGGGACGTGGCTCGGGGTGGGGGGAGAAGCGGGCGGGTTTCCAGCGGCCGACAATTTGTGCCAAGGGTGCCCGAGATGAGTCCGTGCTCAGCCGGCCGATACCACCCTCCCTGCCTCCCTGCCTTCACACGGGGCAGGTGCAGTCACTGACCCTCTCTGAGATATCCAGCCCCTCCGCAGAAGAAGGGTTTTGTCTCTTTGCCTTGTTTTTCTCTTTGCTTTTTGTTAAAGTAAATAGAAGCAAGGTAATGCTGTGGGCAAGAAAAAGGGGCACTGGGTTTGTGAGGAGGGGACAAAAAACGTACCTCTCGACCCTGCTGCCTTGAAACAGCACCAGCCCCAGCCAGAGAGGCAGGAAGATAAACGTAGAGCTGGAGGGGCACGGACAGGAGGGGAGAAATAGTCTTTAATTCAGTGTCTCACCTACTCCTCGTCCCAAGCAGGCGGGACTAAGGGTTGCTGCTGTAAGAGATTAGCCCTCCCTACCTTCTTTTTGGTTTCACATATGAATAATGAGCAGTTTAGGGGAGGAAGGGAAACAAAAGAGCCACTTGTATTTTGCAATGCCATTTGGTGTGTACTTGGGATTGGTGGCATTGGGAAGCCTCGACTGAATTCCTCTGTCATGCAGAGCCTTTCACTGTGCCAGTAACCAGTGCCTCACTGATGCCAGCTTGTCACCGTCTCGAACCCACTGGTTCTCTCATTCACAGTACTACACGTTCTGTGCGCATGCAGCAGCAGCAGCATAGATACACGTAGCTGCTGCTGCACATGCACTGAACGTGTCCAGTCTGACTTAAAAACAGATGTCAGGAACACTTCTCTTTCTAGCCAGGTGTTACTCTCATCACTTACTCTGGTAGTGCTTGCTCTGAAAGGGAAGAATTCCAGAAAGGAGCCAGACAGACCAGAGAGTGAGAAAGGAGTTACAAGACATCTGTTTCTTACAGTGTGCCTATGTTTCTGTGCATTTTTGTAAAGCTGCTGCCTTATTATTGAGGTAAGTGTATGACTGGCAGCATGGTGTTCTTCTGCTCAAGGAAGATAGATAAGTCTCTTTAGCATCTACAGGAAAATAACCGATGAATAAATATAAGATAGCATTTTATATCCCTCAACATCTATCTAGGCAAATAAGTTCTCTTACAATTTGTGGGACTAACACTGCCATCACTTTGCAGCCTGCATTAAGTTGTAGCTGCTTGTATGTGCTGAAATAAAAACAGTTGTAAAATGTAAAACGGTGAAAATCTTGTGGTGAGACCAAGGAAAAGTGGTGTGTGTCATGGGAATATTGCTCTGATGTTTTTACTTTTGTATTTTTATGTGCTGTACAGGCTGGTTTGCAAAACCCACAGAAAAGAAGACATCTCTGAGTACTCATGATGACATGAGGACAGCATTTATGGCTGAAATGAAAGCAGAAAACATCAAGCAGTTTCTTTAGTAAGCAGTGTGTACACTAATCAGTTCAGACAAGAAAAAAAACAAACATCAAGTGGGACCCAGCTCAAGGATCATAGAATCATAGAATGGGTTGGAAGGGACCCTAAAGATTCCTCTGATTCCTCTGATCCCTGCCGTGGGCAGGGACACCTTCCACTAGACCAGGTTGCTCAGAGCTCTGTCCAACCTGGCCTTGAACAGTTCCAGGGATGGGGCATCCACGGCTTCTCTGGGCAACCTGTGCCAGTGTCTCATCACCCTCACAGTAAAGAATTTCTTCGTAATATCCAATCTAAACCTGACCTCTTAGTTTAAAGCCATTATCTCTTCTCCTATCACTACATGCCCTTGAAAAATGTCCCTCTCCAGCCTTCTTGTAAGTCCCCTTCAGGTACTGGAAGGTGCTATATGGTCTTGGAGCCTTTTCCAGGCTGAACGGCCCCAACTCTCTCAGCCTTCCTTCTCAGGAGACATGCTCCACCTCTCTGATAATTTTCCTGGCTTCATCTGGGACTTGTTCCATCAAGTCCTTGTCCTTCTTATGTTGAGCCTCGGAGCTGAGTACAGCACTGCAGCTGGGGTCTCATGAAGTGGAGTAGAGGGGCAGAATCACCTCTCCCGACTTGTTGGCCATGCTTCAAACAATTCAAAACAATGGAACATGACAATATAGATATTTTAAAGTCTATTAAAATTAATCGATGCAATTAATTTCTCAATTTTAGTAACTTTGAAGCTTTAACTGCAAGTACTTGTACTTGATTTGGTTTTTTTAGGGATCCAGTAAATGGATTATTTTTCTTTTAAGAGAGTGTATTATTTGTTAAAATTGTGTATGTATTGTAGTCAGTAATAGACCACAAGTCGTAGTTTATTGATAGGAATTTATTTTCAGTGTAAAGAAAAAACATCAGCTATTGGAGGAATAATCAGCAAATTTGGATTTGCCTCATACTCCCAGTCTGATTACGTAGCATTGAGTTGTGCAAAACTAAATTACTAAAGGACCATTTTCAGTTTATAGGATTGTGGCAATCCCACTGCTTTCATTTTCAGTGTATTTGCCATGAACTATTGCAAATAGATTAGCTAGAAAGTATGGTCTCTTTACTACATAGCAGTCATGTACTGGACTATAACATACATGTTCAAAACTGAAGACTTCGGAGCTTTTAGAGTCTTAACCTGTGTTTTGGCTCCTGCAAAGTCAGCTGTTGTTAAATAGCTCTGTGAAAAGACCTTCCTGCCCTCTAAACTCCCTGTCTCTAAGCAGAAAACATTTACTGTCATGTGGCTGGTCCTGCAGTGAAATATGGCAGATGTTTAGTCACTGCTCAGAACTACCAGTGCAGGCAGTCGGATTAGAGGAGAAAATGAAGAAAAACACAATGTTCAGTTAAATGGGAGTGTAATACAGGAAAATGTTATTGCATAAATCAACTTTTAATGAAAATGTGGTACTTAAACACTTGTAACTCTGACAGAAAACAGCCATTCTCACTCACAATAACACGTAAGTGTGCTCTTGGTTCAGTATACATCAGCCAGAAGATGATGCTGTCACTATAACAGTGACTTTTAGTACAATATTAGATGTTGGAATGATCAGAGGAACATGGTTTTATTCAGCAACATTTGGCTGCTAAGCACTTGGTCCAGTTTGGAGAAAAGGAGGCTGAGGGGCAACCTCAAAGCTCCCTACAGCTTCCTAGGGAGGGGATGTGGCGAGAAAGATGCTCATTTTTTCTCCCTGGTATCCAGTGGTAGGATGCATAGGAATAGTTCAAAGCTGCACCAGAGAAGGTTCAGACTGGACATGAGGAAGCATTTCTTTACCAAGAGGCTGTTCGGAATTGAAACAGGCATTTTAGAGAGGTGGTCAATGGCCCAAGCTTGTCAGTGTTCAAGAGTCGATTGGACAATGCCCTTAACAATGTGCTTTAACTTGGTCAGCCCTGAATTGGTCAGGCAGTGGTGTTAGATGATTGTTGTAGATCACTTAGAAGCAGACCTATTCTATTCTATTCTATTCTATTCTATTCTATTCTATTCTATTCTATTCTATTCTATTCTATTCTATTCTATTCTATTCTATTCGTATAGTTCTTTCAAAGTGCTTTATTTGGTCGCTTTGGTCTTATTTGAACTCAAGAATTTAAGTTTTTTCCTAATTCACACCCCTTCATAATTGAAGATACAATTTCCTTCATTAACACCAGCTGGTGCCACACATGCTTCTTTGGCATGTTAATGGCGTGGTCATATGATAGAATGAGGACATCATGATGAAAATCTCATTCAACTGAGGGTTTTTTCAGCTGGCTTCACCACTGGGCTTTCACAATTTTTTTTTTTCAGACAATGGGCTGTTCACTATTTATGCTCTTTTTCACTGTTTGTTATTCATGCTGGCATGACTTTTAAGTCACAAACTCTTGAGTTTTTCTGTTCCTTGTTTATACGGTACTCAAAACTCACTCTCTTTTACTTGCCAACAAGACACACTAGGAGTGAACTTATAGATAAATCAGTACTTGTGCCAAAATTAATTAAAATATTTGGATTCAAGGAGAATATCTAGTTCATTACAAGTAAGGATCAGAGTAATTATGCACATTTCTAAATTGAATACACAAAAATAATTGTACTCATTTCTTTTATCACTTCACAATGATAAAGTCTTACTGTGCATAGGAGTGCGTAGGCCTACTGTTGCTCATAAGACAAGGAGTAAGGAAAGGACAAGACCCCATAGCAGGTGTCATCCCACCATTCTTGCTGAACCATGCTGCAAGGAAGATTTAAATACCTGTTCTAGATCAGGACAGCCTGAAACCCTTCATCTCAGTTTATGTATATAACAGAAAAATACAAAAATGCAGAGAAGTCTTGGTCTTTATTTGGCCTGAGTATATCTGATCGTCTCTATGAGGTTTATTTCCAGCTAGGCTAGGAGGAGTTCTGATTATGACCTTCAATGCCTGACCCTGCTTATTTCTTCCTTTTCTCTAGCAATTTTACACAGCTTCCTCATCTAGCAGGAACAAAGGAGAATATGCATCTGGCACAGCAAGTCCAAGCTGAGTGGAAGAAATTTGGTTTGGATTCAGTTCAGCTGGTTCATTATGATGTCTTGCTCTCTTACCCTGATGACACTAAGCCCAACTACATCTCAATAATTGATGAGCATGGCAGTGAGGTACAAACACCACCAGTTTTTCCAACCAAGGAACAAAATCACTTTCATACACCTGGGAAGGCTGTGAGGGAAAACTGTCCTCTGTTCACTTAATGGTGTTAGGCCTAGTACAAAGCTCATGGAAATCAGGGATTTCAGTTTGCTTTTATATTTTGCATCTTTGTTTCATAATACATGTGCCAGGAATGCTAATATTTACCCTGATTCATACAGCATCCTGACAAATGGATTAAAGGACAATTATGTAAGGGAATTACTTCATGTAATTCAGTTGTTTGAAAATTACTCTGTTATTTAGAAAGAGGAAAGAAACCATGGTCAGCACCATTCTTTGCACTGATTCATTACGCAGTATCGATGATTCTGCTAAATTCAGTTTCTGGAAGTTTAGAGTTTAGGTCTCAAGATATGCTATCACAAGGAGGATGCGTTCATTACATACTGGCTGAAGTGCGTGCAGAAGCTTCAGGGATGAACAGAATGTGAGCATTTGTACCGCTGTGATCTAACCTGTTCTCATCTGCTGTACCCAGACCACTTCAGGGAACCCTGTGTTCATTTATGTAGGATTCTCTGTGAAGAGTGGAGATGGGATTTGTAAGTTCACACATCAAGCATGCCTACTGAAAAGGATGCCCAGTGCTTGCTAAAGCTTTGGCCACTTCTTATGTAGAATTCTAAAACTTAGAGTCCTTTAGATTGCAAATGCTTGTGAAATGTGCTTGTGAATAGAAAGAACTTCTTTTCCATATTGCCTTGTTTACCTTATTCCTTTTCTCCTTTCCCATGAGATTTTCAACACATCATTGTCTGAGCCTCCTCCTCCAGGATATGAGGCTGTTAGAGATGTGGTGCCACCCTACAGTGCCTTTTCAGCCCAAGGAATGCCTGAGGTAATGTAGTAGAATGTTACATAGTAAAAGAAATAGAAGTAGGAACAGAAGTAGGAAAAGAAGCAGAGACAGAAATAGAAATAATAGAAATGGAAAAGATGGAATACCATTGTGTACTGTAGCATAGCACAGAATATAAGAGAGCAGTAAAGAATAATGTGAAATTCCTTAGGCTTTAGTTCAAAACCCGACTTATCACCAGTCAGAAAGGTGACCTAGCTCCGAAGTTCTTGAGATTATTGTGATGAAGCAATGTCCAAATTGAGCAGTCATACGTATGTTTGATTTTTTTCTCTCTCAATTTGAGTCAGAACTGGATTTTATGTTTTTCCTTTTCCTTAAAAAATATGGTAATAAATCTTTTAATATCAGGTGCTGTAAACTTCTCCAGACATTTCTGTAACTATGCACCATTGTTTCCCATCTTGATGAACAAAGAGATTGTTACATTTACCTGGCCAAATGAACAATCTCACTTTTCAAAATACCGCTTGCCCAAGGCTCACAATGAACAAGTATAGGTATGCAGTGTTGAGTATGCTTGAAAAGCTTTTGCTGATGTTTCTAACTGGCAATAAAAGTGTTGCTGTGATCTGAATTTAACACTAGTCCTTCATGTCTTGTTATGCAGATGGTATCAGCTGATGGGCTGTCTTTGATAAAGCTGGCCTGTGTAACGGGAGTTTTCTGTTCTGTGATCATTTCAATTCATATTGATTCATATGTTGTAAGAATAGAATTTCTTAGTGTTGTTCTCAATATATTTCCTGTGTATACGTAGAATAATTTAGGTTGACAGAACCCTGTGAAGTCATCTGCTTTAAAGTTCAGTCTGGAAACATGCTAATGCTTCTATTCACACAGCTCAGTATTATATCAGTCATGTACTTTGTGAAGTTCATTAATAAGCTGTTCAAGTCCAGAAAACAAAAAGAATACTGTATTCATTTGCCTCAGATACTCAAAGAAAGCTGGAGAACCAGGCAGATAATCTGTACCCTGGGACATAAGAGCTTTGAGTGTTTCAAGAATTGCAGTGGGAATTTTGGAACATAGTGTAAGATAAAATTCATGGGTTTTGACCTTTTATCGTAATATACCACCAAAGAAAGGCAGAATAACATCACTGCTTTGTTTAGTTTGTGGAAGGCTAGAGTAAGTGATGAGACGTGGGAAATTATGAAACAAGTTTAAAAATCTTCAGCTTCCTTCTTTAGGAAATTGTTTTATTTTAATTAAATATAAGAACTTTGTTTCCAGTGAAAACAATACATAAAGACAGATTGTCTTTTCAAAATACTATGCTTATTTTCACCTTATTACATAATAGTTTGACAAGACCTCCAGGTACTTATCTAGTGCTGTTCGCAATAGCATTCTCCAGTGAGCTGTTGTCTGCATCTTTTCTGCAAACAGAACAGGAGGGAGCATGTATAAAGCTCCTCAGTGGGAATAATCAGTGGGGCCAAGGCTGTTCTGAGTTCTTGCAGGCCAAGCATTTTGTGTTAAAAACCATTATTATCTTACGAGATCACATACTCCTTTCAACATGCTCTTTGACATTATTGTTTCAAATTGTGCCTCTTTCAGGGTGAGTTGGTGTATGTGAATTATGGCCGCACTGAGGACTTCTTTACGTTAGAACGTGAAATGGGAATTAACTGTACAGGGAAGATTGTTATTGCCAGATACGGGAAGATCTTCAGAGGAAATAAGGTAATCTCTATGCATAAAAATGTTGCTGCCCTTCTCAGTGTTACTCCCACTTCAACTGTTCTACCCTTCAGTGTTTTCCAGAGACCGAAACACATCCCTAAGGTGTTCTGGAGATTTTAGAGTAACTGAGTTTTCATAGACCTGTGTTCAAAGATGATTCTTTAGTTAGAACCTATCAAATATATATTTCATATTTATGTAATACATTTCTAGGATAAAAGTAAATCAGTTGGAAAATGTTCCATATTTTAATATTCATTTGCATTCTATAAATTGTTCCAAAATATCACTAATAGAGTGTCATGCATTCTAATTCTGAACTAGATCGTTCTTCCCTATTGGTTCAGCTATTCTTTACCATGTCTATATTGTGTTCCTTTATAATGGTTTCTGTACACCAGACAGAGACTATAACTATACGGAGGTTATTTTAAATTCTGTATTTGGTTATTCAATGTCCCTGTCATATAAATTTATTTTTAAACTACAGTTTTCTGCAGATTTCCATGACCTAACAGGAAAGGACATAATCCTGTACATACTTCAGGCATACACTCAAGTTATTTTCTCAACAGAGATGTAAGAAGACAGTCTATTTTAAGTGTGTTTGGCTCTTGTACAACAACTAGTTTGAAGCCTATTTTGAGCAGAACTGTAATATGTATTTGTCAGTTACCCAAGGGTATCAAGCACTGAATTCACTGGAATGCCAATTCTTATTATGTGCTGTTGATTAATCTTGTGGGAAGCTTTTAAATAGACAACTCACTGGTTTACAAACATATTATTTTCACCAGTGAAAAGTGGTATATAACTCATATTCTGGGTCAGCTAATATTTTCACTAAATTGTTTACCACTCCTAAAGATACTATCTGAAAGGAAAAGACATAAAAATTGCAGAACGTATTACTGTCTATGAATCTTTCCTTAAATTGAAACACAAATACCTTAGAGTTACTAATATCTAGAGAGGCAGTTTTCCTGTGATTTGGAAGTTATATGCCCTCATTGACACAAAGGGATATCTTCATTCTTACAGTAGTATTTCTAATGACTGTTTATATACTGAAGAGTTTGGTAGCCTGTATAAAATCTGGAGAACTGTACTGAAAGTTTTTCAGCTTCCTAATGGTGTGCAAAAATAGGATAGAGGATGAAGGCAAGTACTGTATTTCCTTAAAAAAAGGAAAAAAAAAAGGAAAAAAAGCTATGCTATTTCTGAGTTAAAATGCCCAAATTTAAAACTGTTGAGGATTAGCTGTCACTCAGTCACTATCCATCACTGTCATATCTAGTAGCAAACCAGATTGAGATGTCAGAATGACATATATTATACAATAATAAAGTCACACAAGAACACTTTTAAAACAGCATGCAGGTCAGTCCTTCTGCCGTAATAAGCCTAAAATACAGGCTCTCTGGAGTTAGTCTTGTTCACAGCCAAAGGCAGTTTCAAGCTCTCTAATTATAATCTTCCTGTATTAGACCAGACCCTGAGATAAATTCAGAGATCATTTAGGTAAATAAGGAAGTACAAGACTACCTGAAAGATACTGTTGCATTAATGTGATACAGTTGTTTCTGTTCGTGATGTGTACATTTCAATAGTCAGCTGATTGTATGGATCTGGATGACAGAATGCAAACTCGGGTTATGTAGCAATACTGTGGAGGATGTTTTCCATGTCACTGATGTTATCTCCTAACTAAAAGTCAAAGCAACAGCACACGTCTTTCATATGAAACCTCATATCTGTATATATATATTTTTTCAGGAAATTATGAGACAGTTACAGACCCTTTACTTATCCCAAGCACTGTAAAATACCCTATGGAAAAATCACTGTGATTTATACTTTCTTTTACCCCTTGAACTCTGGTGTCAAGCTATAAAGGACTGGATAGGGACAGGAGATCTGCTTTGCAGGTGAAGAATGCTGAATTGGCAGGTGCCAAAGGAATTATTCTGTACTCTGACCCTGCTGACTACTGCGCACCTGGAGTAGATCCTTATCCAAATGGCTGGAACCTTCCAGGTGGAGGAGCCCAGCGTGGGAATGTATTAAACCTGAATGGGGCAGGGGATCCTCTGACTCCAGGTTATCCTGCAAAAGGTGAGTGACTCTAGAGAAGGCATTCTCTGAAGGTCTGGTGTCAGGAAAGGGCAGGAGATGTTTTCTCCCTTGTAATAACACACTTTTTTACTTAGTCTTTGTTGCTCAAAAGAGGCAGCTTTGGGTTTCAGTGTAGTAGGCCACTTCTGTAAATGGTGCATGAGAGAAAGTGAGGGGATATTAGGGGGAACCCTAGAGTTCCTGATCTGTATTCATCACCTTCACCTTAAGCTTCCTCAGCTGCTTGAACTCTGCGTAAGCTGTTCCATTTAGCAACTAAACCAGATCATTTTGATTGAAATTCATTAAGAGCTATTTATGCCAGCACTTGGGCCAGCATATCTGAGAGAGGCAGTCACCTCAAGAAGAGTAGTCCCTAAGTGAAGGGCAGTGTTGCCTCTAGGCAGCAGAACTTGAGCTGGAAGGGGATACACGTTCAAAACAGCAGCATGCCAGAACAAACCATGAAGAAAATTTCTGGTTCCTCATGCTAGAGTCAGTGATCTCACAGATGAATCCCTGTCTCCCTCAATCACAAAGGGTCTCTGTGAATGTTGTATTAAGGAGGAAACTCTTCTTTTCCATATATGCTTTTGTTCATATCATGAAGGTTAAGATTCCTATTTGTAAAAAAAAAAATATTTGTATTTGAGCTTTGTCAGAAAAAACCTAGCTTTTGTTTTGTACACAAAAATAGCAAACCAGAATATTCAGTAGTCCAGTGTATAAGATTTTATCTGCATCTCTTTATCAACTGGCAAATTTTTTTTAGTTCCCAGCTGAAAGTTCCAAGCATCATACTATGGGCTCCCTCTTTGCTCTTGTTCCTTATGTGTAGCTTAGTCTGAACTTCTTCCTCATGAAGAGAAATATTTCTATGTAAAAGTATTTCAACACAAAAAATGAATAAATAATTTTAAAATTTCCAGCCATCTTTAAATGCATTACCACAGACACTATGGGAGAACCTCGATTAGTGTCTCTCTGAAAACATGTTGATAAAGCACAAAGAATGAAATTATTGGGAAGATGTCAGCCCAGCTTCTGGGAAAGTGAAATGATTATTCTTGACTCCAGTGTTAGGACTGTGAAATGAATTGTACAGCTTCCTTCTGAGACTTGTAAATATGAAAATATCTGTCTTTTGCTTTCAGAATACATGTACCGATTAGACAAAGCCAGTGGTGTAGGGCTCCCAAAAATTCCAGTTCATCCTATTGGCTATCATGATGCAGAGTCGTTACTGCGGTAAGTGCATGGGAGACATGAGGAATTTTTAGCAGATTGTTTTTCAGAAGTTATGAGAGTATTTGTAAAGAGAGTAAAAAGACTTTTGCACTGTGTTTCTCCTGTAGCTGTTGAGATAATATATATTTGTTTCCATTAGGGTTTCTGTAGGAGGTAAGTGTGGTATCTATTGTTACGTATCAGGTATGTGCAGGGTTACCTGGAAAAGGTAGTTTGTAAGATGGACTAATATATCTCCAAATTGTCTTTTCTTTAAAACTGTATAGTCATCACTGTTACCAGGATAACTGTGATGACTATAAAGGTATAGGTTAAAAACCTCTTTTATCCACTGCCAACTAGTAGTGATAGAGCAGATTACTATGTATAAATATGATGTAGCTAGACATTTCTGTTCAATAAGTATTAAATAATACTAGAACTTAGTTTTAATAATTATAAATGAAACCTAAATCCTTCAAAAATACTGTGTCCTTATTTTCATTTTTTTCTTGAGAAGTCATAGCTTCTTGTTATTCCTGCTATCATATTTATATATAAAAAATTTACTGTGAGCTTGAAGACATATTGAAGTGTTCTGTGGAATAAAGCTTGACTGAAGTATACATTTACGGTAAAAGACATGCTTTCATTTACAATAAATATATTATACTTCCTAAGAACCAGAACATCCAGCTTACTTCCTTTATATCTCAGAAGTTCATGGCAAAAATATAAGCCCTTCCGGGGAATAAGCCTGGGTGATTGCAATCGACTGAATTACTGCATTTCCAGTTGTGTTAACAGGAAAAACATGTCGCTTTTGACAATGGAACAAGAAAGGGTGGCTTGGACTGATCATGTTTCTCCACTTTAGCCATATTTGGCACACATCAACTGTCTGTGCTAGGAGATTAAGCAGTGTGCAGGGACTGGCACCAGAAGACAATTGCCTGTGCTGTTAAAGTGTTGGAATGGCCAAAGTTGCTCTCTGCTAATTCAAATGCAAATGCAGTTCAAGGCAGTAGAATATTCCAGGGACCATTTACAAGAGGCAGTTTATATGCAAAACCTTTCGAGGCCAACCCTGTTTTCCAGGGTAGCTGTAGGCCATTCCAAGGTGATCTCTATGCCCAGGATTATTGCTCTATGTTAATTACTGTAGCTAAAACTCCAGATTATTCTCCTGCCAAAGTTGGTAGTATAAATTGTCTACAACAAAGACCAACACTGGTTTGTGTGTGCATGGGACCTAGCTAAGTGTGATTTCGGGTTCCTTGTTTGTGTTTGGTGCTGTTGTAAGAAGTCTGTATCTAATAATGATTTTTTTTTTTCCTGATAGTGATATGGGAGGACAGGCACCACCTCATAGTAGCTGGAAAGGAAATTTGAATGTATCTTACAGCGTTGGTCCTGGTTTTGCAGGAAATTATTCTACAAGGTCAGTTTTGTTTCCTAAGGAAAGTGTGCTTGGGATCAGAGAAAAAACAGGTAGAGCAATAGAATTTGACCAAAGGTAGAGTAGCTGGGTTTCTTTACATCATTCCTTTGATTTTGGCTATTTCCTTGGCTGAAATATAATCAGTGCAAAGCGTTAGTACATTTATATCTTGATTGTATGGATTTGACCTATTTGCTTTAGTTTTCAGGTAGTCTTGAACCAGTTTCATTTGAAAAGCATCTAGCCTTTGACAAACTACTTGTTTAGAGTGATTTTTTTTTTTGAGAACTTTTATTTTCTTCTTTAAATTCATGTGAGTCCAGCTTCTAGTCTTACCTATTGACTTATATAAAGCAGTATTAAACTGCTTCATATAAGCAGTTTTTCCAGTCATGTTTTCCAGAAAAAGCACTTAAACTACAATGTCAATTTTTTTTGTTTCAGATTCTTTTTTAACTGAAGTAGTAATTACAGTTTAGGACTAAAGTCTATGTGTTTCAATGTTGTCTGAGTACAATGTACTGACTTCATATAAACTGTTTAACTTTGTATAATTGTTCATACTGAACTTTATATGAACCTTTGGGGCTGAGTTGTTACACCTTCAGGTGTGGTACAGATAAAAAACTCTTGATGTTGTAGAAAAAATCTCTTGATGCAACTCAGGTTGTCTGATTTTCTGCTGCCGGAGGTGCTGCAGTAGTATGGAGTGTGCTGGAGTGTTCTTGTTTTGGCTGGGGTAGAGTTAATTTTCTTCACAGTGGCTGGTATGAGGATGTTTTTCATTTGTCATGAACGTAGGATTGATAACCTAGAGATGTTTTTGTTATTGCTAAGCAGGGCTTATGCAGAGCCAAGGCCATTTCTGCTTGTCATGCTGCTACACTGGTGAGGAAGTTGAGGGTGCCTGGAAGGCTGGGAGGAGACGTAGCAGGACAGGTCACCCCAGCTGACCAAAGGGATATTCAAGACCATGTAACATCATGCTCAGTACATTGAGTAGGGCAAAGAAGGAGGAAGGGGGAAACATCTGGAGTGATGGTGTTTGCTTTCCCAGATCACCATTACACGTGATAGGGCTTTGCTCTTTTGGAGATGGTTGAACAGTTTTGCTCTGCTTGTGTGCATGGCTTTTGCTTTATGTATAAAATTGTCTTTGTCTCAACCCATGAGTTTTCTACCTTTTACCCTCCTGATTCTCTCGCTGCTGGTGGGGGAGTGAGCGAGTGGCTGTGTGGGGCTTGGTTGCTGGCTGAGGTGAAACCGTGACATTGAGTTAGTTCTGATTTGCACCAAACTGCAGAAAATTAGAACTATCTACCTTTTTAACGTTAGATGCTTTCTATTTTTCTTTCACTATTTCAAATTTAAAAACTACCTGCTAGCAAAAGATCTTTGGAGTTCTGATCCCATTATCTGTATAAATCTTATTGATATCAGAAATATTACAAAGCTGTCAAGGGCTAAATGCTGTTCTCATTTGCACAAGTATGAATCCAGAAAAAACTACACTGTAATATTTTCAGATTTACTTTGGTTTAATAGGAGATAAACTTGGTCAAAATGCTTTCCTCATCATTTATACTGGACACTTTTGAAAGGTGTCAAGATGTTTGATTATCTAGTCTGGTGGATTTTCTCTTTGTGTTTTCTTCCCAATACAGTAGAAAGGTGAAAATGCACATTCATAACAACAATGAAGTAAGAAGGATTTACAATGTGATTGGTACCATCAGAGGCATGGTTGAACCAGGTAAAATCATTTGGCTTCAGCATAATCTGAGTGAGCAGTGACCTCTACATGTACTTCATGCTTACGAGGGGGACACGAGGAATATAATTTTCTCTGAAATACTGCACTGCATGATCTTTGATTTTGGAATGTTTATTGCACTGGCTTTCATGTGCTTCAGGGTATGTCAGCACTTTCACTGTAAATGCTGATTTTCAAGAGAGAGTCATAACCAAGATGGAAGTATTTGTCTTCAGGAAAGTAACTTTGCAATTGAAAGAATATTCTTAAGTGGATATTCTTCCCTAATAAACATGGGAATGGATTTTGCATCCCATTGGAAGACACTATATCCACCATTACTGACTTTTTGTCTATCTTATAGTCTCTTGTAACCAGTGTGATTTTATACTGTAAAAAAACCAGATATATAGACATCCCAAAAATGATGATAACATCATTTATCTTCTAACTGCAGCACTTTCCTTTTGCCTAAAATGCAACTGTTAACCATATTGTAGTAGCACAGAGACCTAGTCTGAATTTTATCTCAATTATCATATCTCTGTCATGATTTGGACAACCCTTTTTGTGATTGATTATATATATCCAGAGAAATACTGCATTCAGCACACCCTAATGTTCCGAATTTGTGTGCTGTACAGATATAATTAGTGGATCAGCTTCACCGTGAAACACACTATTGTGAAATATGGAAAAATAATTCTATCTCTAGAGGAAACCTGTTGTATATTTAATAATAGAAGTAACAACATGGAGTTTGAGGTTTTAAGTCTTGTGGGATCCAGTTATTGGGTTTGACAAATTCTTCAGCACTGACCAAAAATACAGAAAAATGTCTTCAGAAATTTAAAATGTTTTTTGCCTTTCTATTGTGTATTTTATAAACTGTTAATCTCTGTTGCCAGATACATACGTGGAAAATTAGAAATTACTTCAAGTTAACATCTCTGTATTAGGAGAAAAGTTTTCCTAAGTAAACCTCCAAAATTAATTTCTCTAGACAGATATGTCATCCTGGGAGGCCACCGTGACTCATGGGTATTTGGTGGCATTGACCCTCAGAGTGGGGCAGCTGTGGTTCATGAGATTGTGAGGAGCTTTGGAAAACTGAAAAAGAAAGGTAATGGAGTGAAAGAATAAAGCACATCAAAGTAACTGCTCTCAGCAGTGCCCATTGATTTCTGTGAGGTTTAAACATATGCTTATAATTAAAAACGTGTATCTTGCTGATGTCTTGAATAAACTCACTGCTGTGCACCTTGGTATATGTGAAGTACTTCTGCTCAAGAGAAAGTACACCCTAGAGGGAAACAAAACACAAAATGGGGGATGCTGAAATAAACACAACATTTAGGTACAATTGACTCCTGTGTATTTGAGGCTGGTCAGACTGGATATGGCAGTGGTGTTATAAAACTGACACAGTGATGGACTGATGAAGGCTTCATCAGGGCCACACTGAGAGCCTTCTGAGCACTTGATTGTGGCTTGGAGGCATAGTCAAGAATAACTGAAGGATGTCAGTGTAATGCAGAGAATGAGCTGTGCAAACATAGTAGGAGGTAATGGTTAAAAATACCTCATGCCTAGTTGCATTAGAATAGGAACAAATGTCAACTGCACCAAGTTTCTGTTCCTGTCAGAGCAAATGCTGTCTCCCTATCTGACATCCCATGGAGAGAAGCTCTGACATAAATACTATGCTAGAGAAGTGTTCTTTCCCTGCCTATTGCACATGAAACCTATTGACATTTAGTTTTATTTCCATTTCTTCCCAGTAACTGAGTATCAGGGGAAGCTGTCTCTGGAATGCAAATGGGAAAAAAATTAAAAGTTAAAAAAGAAAGGGAGTAAAAGATGAAAAGGTTCCAGTACCTTCAAAGAAAACTTTGGGCTGAGATACAGCAGCAGGGCAATACAGCCTGTTCCGTTTGGCCTGGGTTTAAATTGAGTGAAGGACTTCAAGTGAAAGATTTTTCTTTTGAAGATGATCTGTCAGAATTACAGGGAATTCCTTAGGTTTTGAAGTCTGGCATTTGAAAGACAGGTCAAAGAAGTTCTGTAATAGATATGAAAATATGCCACTTTTCTGTCAGAGTAGACTCTGTTATACAATATATACTAAACTGAAAAGAGGAAGATTAGAAAAGCCTTCTTTCAAGAATTTGTGCATAGCACATTATTTTTCCTTGATCAGAGTTTTAGATTCTAGAAAATTTTTCTTGCATTTAAAGGTGAGAGACGAAAAGCAATACATTATTTGGCACAATATTGAAGTAGGGGCGAGATTACTACAACAACAAATCATTTTTAGATTAGGTTACTGAAGTTGATGTTAAAGTTCCTTATATATATCTCTTTCTCCACAGATCATGGTAAAAGATGAGCCCCCCAAAAATGCTGTATGTTTTCACATTAGTCATGTAACAAGCATCCTTTATTTTTGTAATACAATTTCCGTGATCTTTCATTGCAGGATGGAGACCAAGGAGAACAGTGATATTTGCGAGCTGGGATGCAGAGGAATTTGGCTTGTTAGGATCAACGGAGTGGGCTGAGGTAAACCAATAGTGTTCAAAAAGAAATTTGCATGGTGACTGCTCTTTGAGAAATCTGCACTAGAAAGCGGCACTTCCTCCCTCCCTCCCCCTCTTTTCCTTACACACGCATTCTCTCTCCCTTCAATTTCTCTTTGAACTACCAAGAATCTCTAGCTCCTTGCAGTATAAGATATCCTTCTCTGAAACAGCTATTTCTTTTGTGAATGGGAAAATAGTTCTGAGGGAAAAAAGTTTATCAGCATTTTCTTCCTCTTTTTCTTTCTCATAGGAGAATGCGAAAGTATTGCAAGCACGGGGAGTGGCTTATATCAATGCAGATTCTTCCGTCGAAGGTACATGTATTTGATTTGTGTTTTACAGGAATAGTGATGGTATGACTGGGAGGGATTTTGGCTTGGAGATTCATGAGACCTTCAATGTGATAAGTTTCGTTGCATTAATTCAGAAATTATGGGGAGGAACTGTGGCCTGGAATCGTAAAGTATCCTTCAGATATTCCTGTTGTTTCAGGGAAAAGGTCCTTTACAGTAGCTACACTATTTGGGAAGTTGTAGGAGAAACAAGAAGTGTTGTGCTCTTTGTGCTCTGAGTTCTGTGGCAACTCTTTAGAGTCAGCTTGTTCTCTTATAATGTGCATAATAACCATGGGGACATAAGAAAAGCTCTTAAGATGTACTTCAAAAGCTGAACCGTAATTCATCCTAACCAACACAAATGTACTGAGAAGATCACAGGAAGACTCTTCTCCGCTTGCTCCTCATAAAGAGTGTAGCTCACTAGTCCCTTTCTTATTTATTAATAACAGCATGAAGTTTCAGCTGAGGGAACTTCCTTCTTCAAATAAATAGTTTTTCATGTTTTTTCAGGAAACTACACACTGCGAGTGGATTGCACACCACTGATGTACAGTCTGGTGTACAGTCTGACTAAAAAGGTAATATCACTTGAAATTTTTAGTCAGTCTGTTCAGTGCTCACTTACTTGATGGGGCTCTGTCTGTAAAATATGGTGTCAGAGCTTTCTTTTCTGACTGCAGTACCCCTTTTAAGTCAATAGCTAAGGAACTGGAGCTTTTTCCCAGGAGGGATAAGAGGATTCCAAGCTTATACCTTTAAATTATTATCTATTCAGTATTAGGAGATTTTTTTCATTCCTCCTGTGAAAGCATTCCTTCTAAGAGCAAAAGAATAAAAGAATGCTGTGAACCAGAGGACAGAAACAAGCACATACCTGGCTGCCCAGATCAACTACTAGAATGCCCGTGGTAGTGGGAGACTCTGACTCCCTTTAGGCAGGAGAAGAAATTAGGGTGGCTACCATGTTGTTTTTGTGTGATGTGACAGGTTTGTACAATGTGCTTAGCTTCAGTGTACCCTGTTAGTTATTCATTGTCTCTGACCATGGTGCTCTCCCACATTTGTGTGGCACACAAAATTGAGAGCTAGGGACCTTTCTCAGGAAATAGCCACACCATCTTAGATGTAAGATGTTCCTTGCTTTGGGAGTGGGTCTTAGAGGCTGGCATTTTATTTCTGGGTTTTTTTCTGTTCAACTGTATTAAACAATGAACATTTAATTAATTTTTGTGTGTGTTTTAGATACCAGTGTAATGTACATTCAACTACTGTGTATATTCTGTGAATTTACTTTATCTGCCTTCATCTGCTTTATGTATTCAGTCATCTGTCTTTTCTAGGGTTGATAATTTATTATCTCTTGGAAGCTGGCATTAGACTGGTGCAAAAGTAGAGGAAAAGTAGTAAATCGGTATAATAATTTTGTGGCAATTAAAAGACAGCAAATAAAATGTAGCTCTGTTAAAAGTAGGTACCCAGATAAATATACTTCTGTCCTGAGCTCCAGAAGAGTTAGTCACCTGCAGTTCCCATGGTAACTTGTGCTAAGTGAAGATGTTCAGAACTGTCAAGAAATCAGGTCAGCAGAGTCTCAGTCTGGACACCAAGAGCCATCATTAAAATCTTGACCTAAATACCAGTAAAAATGCTTGTGTAGCCCTTCCTCGAGCTGGGAAGCAAAGGCTGATGAATGCATGTAACCACAGCTTGCTGGTAGCTGATGTCTGAAGAGAATGCTGATCAGGAAGCATGTCCCGTGTGATCCCATCCAAAGTTAATCTGTGGTAAAACGTCTTCATGCTGATAGTTCTGTTCTATGAACAATTTCCTTCATGGACAAAACCCCAAATAAATTAGTTTTAATTTGAATCCTATTGTGGTGTAATTCTTAGGTAGGAGATAGATATATTAGTAATAGGATATATATTAATAATCTTTAATAGATTCAAGATAATAAAACCTCAGCAGTCCTCCAGTATAAAGGAAAGGTGAAGGAGCATCCAAAGTGTTTAAGCTGCTCAGTTACCTGCAAATTAGTTAGTGGTACGAATGAACTTTAGAGTGATTGTGATTTGTATACCTCTCTAGCAGCTATGATGACATAAACACCAGGTACTGTGCACTTTGCCCTTCTAAGGTTGCTTCTGCATCCATAAACATATTTTTTGTGAACTGAAATGAGGTAGAAATAGTTTTGAAATAAACTAAGACAAAATTGAAATTTTCTGCCAAAGTAAAATGTTTTGGGGTTTGTGAGAGATTTCTCTGTTGAATATTTAAATTAAATGGCTGAAAATCTCATAAAGAAATATCAGAATTTAAATATTGTCTTGAAATGTTTTGCTTTCCTTGTGTTTTCTTCCATCTAAATTTACCTATTTTTTAGCAAATAAACTATTCTTCTGGAAAATGCTATGCATTTGAAGTGTTAAAATGGAAATGCAGAAACGTTGAGGTACTTAAGATGACTTACTCATTACCCTAAGCCATAGGCTTAGTGTGATGATGGGTTGTTGACTTGTTGCTTGGTAACATTTAAAACTGTACCCTTTGTCTTTTTCTAGATACCAAGTCCTGATGAGCGGTTTGAAGGAAAATCTCTTTATGAGAGCTGGTATAAAAAAAATCCATCAAGTGAATATAAAGAAGTCCCTAGGTCAGTGACAAAAGAAAACAAATTATATACCAAACATTGTAATAACTTGTAGAGTGTGGTTTTTAAAGAAATACTCATATGAAAAGCTGAGTGCTGAAAAGAAATGGTGTGATTCTCATCTGGTGTAAATTTCAGAGTTGTAATGATTGCAGCTGATAGACTGTTTTGTGAACCTGCCTTTGTAGATGAGCAGGAGTCTTTATATATGAAGTGTTCTTTTAGTTTGTAGAGGTTTAGACAAATAATGGTAGTATGCACAAGCCAGTGGCAGGTGCACAAGATGTTAACTTAACAGCTTTCCTTTGCACTTTTTTCCAGTCTCCTGGAAGGCCTCTGAGTTTGGGTGTCTGGTGAGCACACCAGGCAGGATTTTACAACATTGTCCTTCAAATTTACCAGGGGGTTTCTACAGACTCTCAAAACCTGATTTTATTCCATGAAGCTATGCTGGTCCTGCTGTGGTTTCTCTGAGTTGAGAGCTTGGGATAGTGGAAGTTCAGCAGGAGGAAGGTCGTTGGTTCTTGTCAGGGATAAAAGACAGTGAGGTAAATTCTCCTCTTGAGAATTGGGTATCTCTGACCCTGAGAAGGGCGACTTTGCTCCTCCGAGAATGCAACTGATGAGGTGCAGGTAATGCAGGGGTCAGAGGCAGTTCATGGTGTACTGACAAAAAAGAGCACACTGGGAAAAGACTTTGTATTGTGTAGTGACTGACAGCTGAATAAATAACTGCCATGGTATACTTGGAAGCAAACTAAATTATACCTTAAGTATTGTCACTCTCTTTCTTGTTTAAAGAATAAATAAACTGGGTTCTGGCAATGACTTTGAAGCATTTTTTCAACGTCTTGGCATCGCTTCAGGCAGAGCACGTTACAGTAAGAACTGGGTAAGTCTGTGTCTTTGTAGTTTGGTCTCCCTTGTAACTGCCTGAATAACATCACCTGTAAAGGAGCCATTTAGACTTCCAGCTTTTTAGGATGGTTCAGTTCAGTGTGTCAGAGTGGTGTCTAATTACTACAACCGTATTTGCTACCTCCACACAAATATGTAACAAATAAGAATGATCACCTTGGTGTCAGTTAGACAAAAGGACTTTTGCTCAGGGTGGATGGATGTGCTCAAAATTACCTATGGTTGATGAAGGCTTCTGAGTAGCTTTTGGTGACTTTTGAATGATTTGTAACACTTTATGAACCTTTGAATTCAAAATGGTTTGTGTTTTATTGAAAATATGGGTTGGGCTCTGGAGCATGCTGTGAGAAGAGATTAACTGAGAAATGTTCAAGGAGCAAACTATTCAATGTGGTCATTTCCTCTGAAAAGGAAGGAGTATCCAAAGACACAAACAAATGATTGTTGAATCCAAGCAAAGAGAGGAAGTACAATATCACCTGGATTTAGCCAACTGAGAGTTATGTGTCTGTGCTATCTTCTTTGGGCTATGTACGTGGTCAGTGGGGAGAGATTTCTCCAAATGACCATCTCATCAAAGGTTAATGTCTAAGAGAGCCACCACTGACCAGTTCTTCTCCTTTGACTGTCTATAGTGGCTACATAGGATCAGTGTGACCTGAATACTTAAACTTTACCGTGCCTTGAATCCCACAGCAAAGATTTTCAAGCCACACTGAAATATCCGTAGCTGAATAATGTTTTTGTTTTGGCTTGGTTTCTTTTGTTTCAGAATGTAGAAAAATACAGCAGCTATCCAGTTTACCACAGTGTCTATGAAACCTATGAAATTGTGGAACAGTTTTATGATCCCACTTTCAAGAATCATCTGACAGTAGCTCAGGTACGGGGAGGGCTGGTGTTCGAATTGGCCGACTCTGTTGTGCTTCCTTTTGACTGTAGAGATTATGCATCAGCTGTGCGCAACTATGCTCACATCATCTATAATTTGTCAAGGAATCACGAAGAGGAGCTGGCAACATACAATGTGTCCTTTGGTACGTACAGTCTTTCATCACACTCCTCTGTTAATGCTAACAGTGCCTTATATTAATGGATATCTTAGTCATGACCCGGTATTTATCTGGTGCTGTATGAACAGTAAATAAAGCAAGAGCAACACCCTCCATTAATTTGAAATGGGAATATTTTGTCACTAGCATGCCGTTGTAGGGACTATGCCACTACCAAATAGAGCTAATACTTACAGTTGCATGTGCTTTGACCTACCTATGACTCGCCAGTGTTGACAACAATGTATCATTGTCATGTTTCTTAAAAAAAAAAAAATCACATTGCTTTGCACCTTCCAGTGGTGGATAATTCTGTGCCTGAGAAACCTTTTTTTAATTAGCAACATTATAGAGTATTCAGTTTAGGTTTTGGCTGCTAATGTCCAATATCAGGTACATGTGCATGTGTGTGCATACACACACACATGTTCTCAGTCTTTCTCAAAACTCTGTGTGGAGGGAAATAACAGTAAAACACAGGTTACTGGCATTTATAAAATCTCAGACCTACCTGAACAGTCTGGTTCTGGTTCCATGACCTGGTTTTTGATATTTCTGTACATTCTTCAATTAGCAAGTAGTAAACAATATTCTCAAAAATACTTATTACTATTGTTTCTAAGAGAGCTTTTTACACAGAATTATATATTTTTAGATGTAGGAAATGGGGTCATCTTCTTTTCTTTCAGTGAGACTTTTAACAGTTTGTGATCATGATTACAGTGGAAGATAAAGCTTTAATTGAGGAATTTGATTTGTTAAAGGATCTCTTCAGAATCTGAAGTTAAATACTTTCTTCTTTCTCCCTCCAGATGCTCTGTTTTCAGCTGTGAAGAATTTTACAGAAGTTGCTGATAAATTTCATGAGAGACTGCAACAAATAGATACCAATAAGTAAGTTTAACTGTTTTTTTCTTCCAGTCAAATACTCCATGTAGTCCTCTGAGCTGAAGAGGGCTTAGTCTTCACTTGCTGCCACTTAATAGAAAAGAAGAAACAAACAAGCTGTAGTTGTGGCAACCTTTTTGATGAGCTTTCAAGAAATTCTTTGCACCACCTATGCCGAAAGGCCTAGTTTGCACTTGATTTAATTCTTAATTTATTCTCTGTAGGCCATGCCCAGAATGACAAGCCAAACTTCCTTTTGTATATACGTATATGTATGTTCCATTTCTTGGGAAGAATCTAATTTAGCCATATGCTTACCCTTATGGAACATTAACTGAGAATAAAAGCCATCTTTTTAATGGCAACAACTTTCAGATAAAGGAGTTAACAGTAATCTCTTATGCCAAAGATGACATTTATGACATATGACATGTATGCAACATTTTCAAAATGTCTTTATTGATGGATGGCCTTAATCTATGCTTTAATTCAACCAACCAGTTTCAATTTTTGTTAACACCACTGTAAACTTGAAACAATTTCCTTAATGGTAGTACAGTTACTCCAGGTTTACTGCAATATAAATTTTAACATTTTTTATTGATGAATACCTTTGACGGTCTACAAGTTACTTTGGATGTAAACCACCAAGCCCACATATATTCTGTATAACCTTTTTCACAGTTCTTTTATTTGTTAAGCATCAGTAGTATGTGCAGGGCTATTCAAAGCACACAGACACAGATGGTCTCTGCTCTAGGGAATTTAAAATCTACCATCAGAAAAACACAATTCTCAGATGGCTCAAAAGATGATTTTAACATCAGAGGATTCCTTTTTCTGAGATGTTGTGATCTTACATAAAAACAAATGCAATTTTATTGAAGTAATTTGTGGCTGGCTGGCTTTGTGGAAAAGAAGGTCCTTAGAAAACTGTTGTACAGAAGAAGAGAATGGTCTGCCTAAGCATCCTCATGAAAAGAAAATAAAGGAATAAGATGCAACATGAGAGAAAATACCTGAAAAGCTGTCTTCTTCAACATATCACTTGGCCTTTCAAAACAGCTTTAAGAGACTTTCCAGGTATGAACCAGACTCTGTCACAGCACAGATCAGCATAATTCTGTTATGCAGGTTAGCTGACATGGGCTATCTTTTGTGGGCTATGCTTCAAGTTCAACATCACAGATCTGCTGTCCTTCATAAATCCAGATGTGTATGCTGGGATAAGAGTAGGTCAAACAAACTGTAGTTAACATATTCAACATATTCCTTTTTTTTTTTTTTCAGTCTGCTTGCTGTCAGATCACTAAATGATCAGCTCATGTTTCTAGAAAGGGCTTTCATCGACCCTCTTGGATTACCTGGCAGGCCATTCTATAGGTGAGAAAGGCTTACTTTTCACTTTCCTCATGGCGTACACTATGAGAATTCCTTTAAGATTTGCAAGTCTCTAAATGGAGTTATAATGATTTTATTATTATGATTTACACAGCAAAAGTAGATGAGACAGGAGGAGTAAGACTGAAAAGGGGAAATGACATTGGGGAAAACTTCAGTGTGCTACACTGTACAGAATGAGGAAGATTCTTGTTGAAAGCCTATTCAGATAATTTCTCTTGGTTTCATTTGACTTCTAAACAGATGTAAAAGTTTAGCCGTGGAGTCATTTTAAGTAATTTTAGTTGTAGGAACTTTAGGAAGGCGTCCTTATTATTTGAAAGTGAAATAGTGTATAATTGAAGTACCTACAATTTGATCAATTTTAAGAGCACAGACATGCTAGCGAATGTAGTGTGGAGGACAATACTGAAACAGCAGGGAAGGAATTCAGTGGTCCTGTCATCCAGTTCAAGAAGTAAGTCTTATTTAAGAGGCAGTGAATCAAGTCTAGCTTTTTGGTCCTTCTACCAGTCTGCATAATTCAGAACGCTAATCTTTCCACTAAAAACTAACTGCAGAAGGAGAAATGAAGATCTAAAATCCTTGTATCTCTCATAGCTTGTGCTTAAAAATCTGTTGAGAACAGTCTCTTGTTAAAGGTTTTTCCTACCTCAAAGCATACCTGTATCTGTTGGAGACTGTGTATATCTCTGAGAAAAAAATCTGGCTTTTTTTTTAATCTTTTAATTTCATCTCAGTTGAGGCAAAGGAAAGTACTTTAGTTAACTTTATCTCAAGCTATAAGGCTGTGGAATTCATATGGCATAATGTATCTTGTTATTTTCTTGCTTCATGGACCTTCGCTGCTATTGCTGCAATAATCTTATTTATTTACATCTTCAGTGTCAAGAGTTTACAGCTGGTATAGAAACAGACTAGTTTTGTAAAACATTAAATAGTATGTTTTATTTTCCTGATGCGTAATATTGATATTTTTTCCCTCAACTTCCCTACAGACATGTTATCTTTGCTCCAAGCAGCCACAACAAATATGCAGGAGAATCCTTCCCAGGAATCTATGATGCCATGTTTGATATTGAAAGCAAAGCTGATCAACTCGAAGCCTGGGAAGAAGTGAAGAGGCAGATTTCCATTGCAGCCTTCACTGTGCAGGCAGCAGCAGAAACACTGAAAGAAGTAGCATAAATATGAACAATATAGTCATCAATGAAGACTAAATGTGACAGTTTGCAGAAGCCTTAAAAATGAAGCATTTGAAAACACTACGAGGATTATGAAAAAGAACAAAAAATAAAAAAATCTTGGTCTTTGCAAATAATATACCCAAGTGGAATACATTTAGTAATGTTAACAAGGTAATGTACTCCATTCTGAGAGCTCAGGATTTAGATGTCTTCTGAAATGAGAGTGAAAATGTTTCAGGTTTTCTCTCAGCTTTGTGTTTTAAGAATTGCTAACCACTGGATTTATTTTCAGAGTTTTGAATTTTTGTAGCTTGATTATTATAGCGATCTCCATAGTTCTTCAGGAAAACAGAATTCATTTCATGTTTCTATCAGTTACTAATTTTGTTGTTGCCTTTTTGTTATTTACCCTGGGATTGCATAAGTATCCTTCAAGATGGACCTCTCAGCCCTCCTTTTCCACAAAAATTCATGTATGGAGATGGGAAAACTGTCACATACCGTGTGCGGGTTGTATAATAATCGTAACAAGTATTGGGAAGCCAGCCCAGAATACTCATCCATGAAATTCTTTTCCTCACATGCTGAACCTTACAGCTGTTTGCAAATAAATTTAAGCAAGAAGCTTTTAGTCACTGGAATAAAAACAAGGCAATACATCTTGTCAGACATGAAGTGATCTCAGAAAATGTCTTTTGCGATAAAGACCCTACTGTTATTCTTTTAACCAAATCTACCCTTGTTATGCCTTGCCCATATAAAGGTTTTCTTAATATGAAGACAGAAGGAAAGAAAATTCATTATATCCTTAGTTTGAAAGGATACCAAATTACTACCATGTTTGTAGAGTCTGTATGTCTGATTATCATGTGCTGCTTACTCTTATGATGGACCATTGGACAACCAAGATC
Organism: Cnemophilus loriae; assembly: GCA_013397755.1. Lineage (NCBI taxonomy): Eukaryota > Metazoa > Chordata > Aves > Passeriformes > Corvidae > Cnemophilus > Cnemophilus loriae. The sequence goes on from VZTF01000254.1 coordinate 1,151,229, forward strand.
AGACAGAGAAGACTCAGAAAATCAGATCCCTTCATCTGAAATTTTGCCACTGGACTATTACTAACCTCTTGCACAGCTAATATTTTATGTGATTTGGTGTTAGCTGAGGCTTCTACCGTATCTTAAAATACTGTCCCATGATCTGATGGTTTTCGGTATCATGGCAGATTATTTTCTTTTCCATGAGGCTTTGTTTATTCATAAATATTTCTACACTTCACATTAAAACCATTTAGAGAAGTTACTATAATTAAGTCATTATTTTACTTAACTGTTAGTCTTTCTGATAAAATAATCTAGTTTACCAGATAATGGGAAATGCTCTTATACCCATAGTTATTGCCCAGTTATTTTTGTATTTTTTATGAAACTGACTGAAGTAAAACCACGGAGATGTCTTCCCCCAAATCCAGTGCTGATGGGAGACATTGCTGACTCTGTTTTGTCACTGCTGGCTGCTCCACTGCCCAGCTTTTACCAGTGGAGAATTCATTATGACTGTCTATAATCCACCTCTGAAAAAAATTAGCCAGGTTAGTTTAGTCATCTTAACCTAGAGGATTTTGTCTATAGCAACCAGAAGAATGATAACCCAATCCATCATGCAAAGAGGGGCAGCAATAAACAGCTCCTGTTGATCAGGTGGATGCAATAACAGTATTTTTTCTATTGCTAAGGAGGATGAACTGAATTGCCAAACTCCAAAACTGTGGAGATCTTTCCTTGTGTGACCTGTATGCTGCTTCAGCAACTTTTTCTTTCAGTCCAGAAGACATAATTTTTTAATCTCTGGCCTCAACATAGCATTGTTTCATTTAAGTTTAATGGGCCCTTTTTGGCAATAGCTAGCAGATAATATACAATGTCAGGGCCCAGGACCACACAAAATACAGAAGTAGTTACACTCTTAAACTACAGCAACATCCATGAAAAAAATCTCTTGTTTGTTCCCTAATCACTGCAAGAAACAGGATACAGGAACAGAAGTTCTCTCTCTCCTCTTGACTGCAGGCTGGAGATATAGGCTTGTGTGAACCTTACAAAGTTCAACAGGGCCGAGTGTCAGGTGCTGCACCTGGGTCAGGGCAATTCCAAGCACAGATCCAGGCTGGGCAGAGAATGGATAGAGACTAGCCCAAGGGAGAAGGACTTGGAGGTGTTCATGGATGAGAAGCTCATCATGATCTGGCAAAGTGCACTTGTGGTCCAGAAAGGCAGCTGCATCCTGAGCTTTACCAAGAGAAGTGTGGCCATCAGGTTGAGGGAAGGGATTCTGTCCCTCATGTCTGCTCATGTGAGACCCCACCTGCAGTGCTGTGTCCAGCTCTGGGGCCCCAGTGTCAGAAAGGCCTATTATAAGGAGTCTAGAGAAGAACCATTAAATCACAGGCCTGGAGCACCTCTGCTGTGAGGACAGGCTGAGAGAGCTGGGGCTGTTCAGCCTTTAGAAAAGAAGGCTCCATAGAGACCTCAGAGCACCTTCCAGTACCTAAAGGGTATAAAGAAGGCTGGAGGGGGACTTTTTATACGGACGTGTGCAACAGGAGAAGGAGGAATGGCCTGAAGGTGAAGTGCATAATCCTTTACTCTCTCTGCCTCACTGGGTACATTCCTCTTGTGGAAGAAAGGGTCAAAGCTTGCAAGCTGCACTTGTCAGCTGCCAGCAATGTAAACTTTATTTTAGTTGGAATCTGACAATGGTCTCCTGAAGTTCAAGATAACAAAGACTCTGACTCAAAGCGTCAGCATCTACTACCATTTTAATCTGATAGAAAGACTACAGAGGCCGTGAGAGAGTTCAGGGGACTGTGCAACTGGCAGAGTCAAAAGGAAACTACTGATTCGAAATTGCGGTTAAGCATTCCCCTGTTGCCATTCTTCCTGCCAGAGCTGTCTTTCCCACAGATCAGCGTCCCTTGATCTCTCAAGCCACAAGTTCAGCCTTTAGTCAAACAGGAGGTCAAGCAGCACAACACTAGTGTATCTTTCTTGCTGCAGATATTAAGCCTTAGGGCCCAGTTGCTGAGCAGCTACAACCTACAGTTTACAAGCCCTGGCATTCATCCTGTGTTTCATATACTGTTGCTGGCTTTACTAATTGGTTGAATAGCATAATTGTGCATTCGACACACAAATGCATGCTAGTTTTGCATTTGGCATGTGTATCCGTGCCATTTTTTGAACTTTTTTAGTTTACCAGGGATTTATGTATTTTAAGTATATGTAGCTACCTGCAAGTGCTCCTAGCTTCTGCTGAACCTTACTCTTGTTTTCACTCTCAGAATGAGCGAGTCTCACCACTCCTGAAGTCAGTGTGAGGCATATGCAGTAACTAATAATCTTCATGATAATTCTAAAAGTGATACTAATTTAAAGAAGTACTGTGCATTCAGAAGTTTATGGTTTGGACCTTTTTTGTCACCTGCGCTACGAAAAGGAGTCCTTTTACCCTGTAATCTTTTCACAGTTTGTTTTGCATAATTTCTCTGATGACTTTGGGTTGGTTTTATCTCCTTTCATCTTCAAACCTTTGATTAAACTTAGACCAAAGTGGGTGTTTTCGAAATTGACTAAAATACTAAGCTATTATCAGCAATGCACTTTTAGAAGTATCTCACACTGGTAATATCTTAGTTATAGCTGGAAAAGCCCCATGTAAAAGAACAGGGTGGCTGATGGATGTGGCTTTGATTTTGCCAGGACTCAAGGGAAGATGAGTCTTTTGGGCTACTGATCATCTCAAGAGCTCTGAGGTCTCTCCTTGGGTACTAAATTAAATGATCGGTGACAGGTAAGAGTGAGATGAAGTTTGGGTTGGAGCAGCTTCTTCCACCTTCTCACATATGTGACTTTGCACTCCTGACATGCTTTACTTTGGATCTCACATATCAGGCTCATTTTTCTCTGACTCCAGTTATTCTGAGGAGCATTTGTAACACTTCATACTGCACCTTTGGCTTTTTCACCTGGGTGAATAGTAATTACTCAGCTTTTGTATGCTGGTTTTCTTCTCTTCCCAAGGAGTTGGTAGGTGAAATAACTCAGGGATACTTTCGCAATATGTCAGCAAGCAATTTCAAAATGTTTGTATATAAAACAGATATCCAAGGGGGACAAGAAAAATTCAATGTCACTATTTTACCGGCCTCCACAGCACACCAAGCTGATTCATAGAATAGAACAGAACAGTTTGGGTTGGAAGGGTCCTCCAAATACCATCTAGTCCTCTCACCTGTGCAGTGAGCAGGGATATCTTCACCTGGACCAGGTGGCTCAGAGCCCTGTCCAACATGACTGTGAATGTTTCCAGGGATGGGGCATCCACCACCTCCCTGGGAAACTTGTGCCAGTGGCTCACCACCCTCACTGTAAAAATGTCTTCTTTATATCTAGTCTGAATCTACCCTCTTTTAGTTTAAAACCATGACTTGACCTATTGCAACAGGCCCTACTAAAAAGTCTGTCCCCATCTCTGTTGGGTTTGTGTGGCAAGGTTTTGGTAGTGAGGGGCTACAGTGGTGGCTTCTGTGAGGAGCCCTGGAAGCTTCCCCTGTGTCTGACAGAGCCAATGCCAACCAGCTCCGAGATGGACCTGCTGCTGGGCGAAGGCTGAGCCCGTCAGTGATGGTGGCGGCACCTCTGGGATAACAGATTTTAGAAGGGGAAGAAAGATACTGTGCAGAAGTAATTAGAGCCAGACTAGAGAGGAGTGAAAAATGTGTGAGAGGAACAGCTCTGCAGACCACAAGGTCAGTGCAGAAGGAGGGGAAGGAGGTGCTCCAAGTGTCAGAGCAGAGATTCCCCTGGAGCCCGTGGTGCAGGCCATAGTGAGCACCCTGGCTGCACAGAGCAGTATTCAGTTGTCTGAAAACAGGCTCTGCAGTTTCACTTTAGGTGTTGTGAGAAGTCTCACCTGGTCTGTAGCCATTACCCCAGAGCAGGACACAAATGCTGCCCTGTACTGGTTTGCTCTGTCTAGAGGTTTTGGACACTCCATGAGCTCCTAAATGGCACTGGCTGTTTTTCTGTTAGGAGGGGAACACTCTCAGTACAGAATAATTCAAGTGCTTAAAGTTAGGTGCTTATCACACTGAAGATACCCTAGGATGTCTGGCCTGATCCCAGGATGGGCCTCTGTGTCGCATATGGCAACCCTATGGCACAAAGGAGTCGGGAGTAAAGAAGGTTAAGCTGAAAAGAATGGTTGCAGTGTGGGAGATGTCTTAATTTTTGGCTTTGTTTCTCACTATCCAAGTCTATTTTAATTTGTAATACATTACTTTTCCCCAAATGGAATCAGTTTTGCTTATGATGGTAATCAGCAAGTGATACTACTGTCTTCATTTCCACCCATGAGCTTTTTCATCTTATTTCCTGCCCCAGTCTTGTGGACAGCATGTGATTGAAGGCAGATTTACACTCTATGTTATACTTGCATTTAATTGTAACATAATATACTTCACCTGTGGCCAATCCATGGCATGTAAGAACATGTCACAACTAATAACTAATAGTAATAGGACTGTATTTTAAGTGGTAGAAGCCACTTGGCTGCTGCTTGTTGTTCAACCTCAGCATTGCTAATGCCCTTGTCACTTTAAAAAGATGTACGCATAGAAATAAATGCATTTCATACATTCTCACTGTTGCTATTCTTACCTTCTTCCTCCACTGATGTTATTATCATGTGAGGTCTAATTTTGATAGTAATCTCCAAAAGCCCTTGTCACTTTACTGTCTATTATGTGCCAGTCCTACACCTGTGCTGCTATGTAAATGCTAATAATACATCAATATGCTCATTCTTTATGAGTTCTGTAGGTGGAATTCCATCTGGTTTGTATATGTCAATTCAGATGCTGGTGTGAAATGTCATTGCTGTTCAGAATTTGTGATGGCTTATGAGCAGTTGGGAAATGACAGGAAAAAAATCACAAAGCTGGACATGCTTATAATTTGAACAAAGACATCCAGCCCTGTGCTTAAGACAGTGGCTGTGACTAGTTAGGACATTAACCAGTCTTTTCTGCTTTTTCTGAATATTTTCAGCTCATCATAATGTATTTAAGAAAGTTTCGATACTCAGAGTACTGACATTTCTTTCACAAACTGTATCTACTTTGGACTTTAGGAGTGAGTGATAGAAATTTGGAGCAGGCACAGGCTCTTAGAAAAGCTTTCTTGCCTTCAGCCGTATGACTGGTCTCAAATGAGCAGGTCCTCAGTTCCAGAAAGATCAGTCTTGGCTTCTGTGTAGCCATGAAGGAACTCAGCAGCAGAGGGTGATGTGCAACGTCAGAGTAAGTTTGTGCAAAATGTGATGATTCTATGAACATATTTTTTGACTATTCCCTGGGCTGCAGTTGTTTCCTTCCACATGAGATACTGATGGATTTGACTAAGTTAGACTAGGAAAACTTAATCTTAGGAACCTTGTAATCTTAAATGCAAGTAGCTAGAGAATATAGGAAATAAAATTGCAGATTTTCCCAGTTGCAAATTGGATGATATCTGGAAGTGTTCTTACTGGCCAATCTAATTTGTGTTCTCAGCTGCTTTAAGTATACATTCCTTGCTAAGGATTAATGTTACCATGGATTAAAAAGAGAAGCAATTCAGTAGTTTTTTTGGTAAAGAGGGAACAAGTTTTCTCTTAATTTCATCTCTTGGCCACTTCTACTGGAAGAGGTTATGAACAAGCCTAAAACAGGAACTTTCAAAACCAGAAAGTTCTAATAATTAGTATAAATTAGCCTCTTAAATACTACATATACATTGCTTGGTGCACAGCCTGGATACATATTTGTTGCGGAGATACACAGCTACACAGGAGCTGTCTGATGGGGTGAGACTGAGAAATGGAAGAGTTTTATTGTATTTGGAAAATCGTATCATCGTCATCACCCAGGGATAAAGACTGGTTAGGCAGCATGAGAACTGAGAAGCAGAGAAGGCAGGGACAGCCCTGGGGCTGTGGGTGGAGGGAGGAGGAGGAGGAGGAGGAGGAGGACGAGGAGAAAGGCAGCTGCTTGCCAGCCCTCAGAGCCTGCCAAGCTGTCAGCCAGTGCTGACCGTATGGCCGGGAGCAGGAGCAAGGCCACTCTCCGTGCGTGGCTCGTGTGCCCCGGGCTGCTTGGCTGTTTCTTGCTGGGCTTTCTTACAGGTGAGTACAGAGACCCAGGGGCTCAGCCCCCAGCTTCTTTCCCCCGAATATACTTGTGTGCAACCCCTGTTGTGATTAACTTACCAGCAGGGAGATTATACTACTCTTTAGGGACAGGACAAAGTACTCATCCCACTGCCTTTCTAAGAAGTTTTTCTCTCTAGCAGTTTCAGTCTTTAGGGAGTGAGGAACAGAATGGCTCCGTGCTTCAGCTCAGGACGAGCCCTGGTGAACTGACAGCTTCCCAAAACAGGCAGCCAGGCATTCAGAGAGGAAAGATTAATACACCAGTTCGAGACTTCAGTGATTGCAAGACCTCCCAGTTTTTTTTTTAATTTTTATTTCCTGTTTTTCACTGAAGATATATTTAATTGCTCCTATTCAGTTGCTATTTTAGAAATCAAGGATAGAACGTAGAGGAGGAGTTTGACTGACAGCCAAGTTACTGAAGTTATCATCATGCACAATGAACTTTACTAGAGATTCTTTTCTGAAGTCACTTGCAGCATTTGATTTTAAATCTAAAATTGCATGTCCTTTTCAAACTTGTGTTGTAGCACAAACCTAAGGCTAAAGCATGAAAGAAAAATCCATGAGGGCTATTAAATATATAAAATATTAGTTTAATTTAGGAGATCCCTGAGCTGCAAATTTCTGGTGCTTGTGCTATGCTTATACGTTTCCCTGAACATCATCTTTTGGCCCTGCTCCAAAACAGGATACTGGGTAAGATGGACTTTTGGTCTGATCAAGCACCACCGTTCAGTTCAGAGTGCTACTACAATTGTATTTAAGTGTAACAGGTCATACATACTGTGCATGTGACAGCACATGTATTTCTCTTTCTTATGAAAATTTTCCCAGTATGGGATTGTCTATAATAATATAAGGATTTTTGGTCATTGTTGGTTTTTTTCCTGAGACAAACTCATACAGTTGATATACCCTCTCCTACTACTATTTATGGCTACTGAATAAATATTTAGCGTTTTAAAACTGGCTTGGGTGACAGTTAACTTTATTCCTTTAATTATTAAATAGACTAACCCCACCCTTCCCCAAGTCTGTAACTGTTACAATGCTGTCAAGGTGGCTGTTGAGTCCTAGACCTTCACTTTAAATATGCTTACACATCTATTTTTAAATATATGCATAAAGTAAATAAAGTAATTTCATCATGAGTATCAGGAGTTCAAACCTCATACTGCAAACAGTTAATTGAGAATTTAAACTGTAGTTTAAAATTAATTAGAGATGAGTCTGCCTTAAAAGGGGGATTTACCAGGGATTTAGGGTTTACTATTTTCATTATGTCACTTTTAGGCATCTCTGTCAATGAAATATATTTTTCTTTTCTGCTTGAGCCCTCAGACACTGACAGAGGGTGCTCTAAGCCTTGTTCATCCCTGTGGTTTTAACTGTTTAGTACCACAGGTTGCACCTGTGCTCAAACATGTGAGGACATTCTTGCTAAGTAGGAAACTTTTCAAATGTATTTCAGGATGGTTTACCAAACTGACTGAGAAAAACCCCAGCTCTTCAGAAGTCCATCAAAATGTGAGACGGAAACTTGTGGCTGAAATGAAAGCAGAGAACATCAGGAGATTTCTTCGGTAAGCCTTGTGCATCGTGTTTTGAACAATTTTATCGGTCAAAACAGCCAGAAAGTGATAACATGAGCTCCAAGGAAGGGCCTCTGAAAGCAGAGCTTTTAACATGCTTTAGAAGTATTTCGTTTGTAGAGAATGTCTGAGGGAAGAAGGGAGAGGCTTACAACTCTTCTGTTCCCCACCCTCCATTTTTGAAGTTTCCTTTTTGAAGTGGTTGTACTATCAAGAGTACTTCCCTCAGCTGCATTGCTGCCAGTGCTTACCACTCTTCATGATTTCCCATCTTCTTGATTTAATGAAGTGTGCCTTTTTCTTTTCGTCACAAGTATCTGAAGCTCTAACCTCAGATAACTTTGCTTTCTTTCAGACTGAGATGATTTTGCTGTATTTGGGGTACGATGATTGACATGAATTACATCTGACTGATCATCTGTTCAGTGTCTCTTTAAACTTTCATTTTGAGCAGCTAGTCTAAGTAGAAAATTAATCTATTAAAAATTAATGCTACAAATTTACATGGCACTGAGTTGCATGTGTGCTTACAACTGATAATTCTTTTAGTGTGGCCATACTGGATAATGTGCTGTTAATTGGGAGCTCTGACATCCCGTTTTACCCTGTCTTCTGTTTCAGAGATAAAGGGCTCTGTCCATAGTCAGTGTGTGTGGATGGTTGGTTAAGGCTTGCATGGTGTAATTGTCAGTAAATATACTTTTTTGCATCCTAGAGCATCCATGCAGTTCTTTCAAAACATCTAAAATGCCAGGGATATAAAAATACCCTCTGCTTTTTTTCCATTCCACTGAAAATGAAAAAAACTCACATTATTGTTATATATTTATATTTTCTACAGAGGAATGAATATATTCACGTGAAAAGTAAATAAACACTAACTCTGGTTAGTAAAATGTTTGTATTCAGCATGTAAGTCAGCAACTGCATCAAGAACATCAAAGGATTACTGACAAATTTGATTTCTATACTTTTATTCTAAACCCAAAAGGTTTTATACCTAATACCAATTAGATTTTTAAGTCCACAGGCCTAATCTTACTTTGTATTTGTTGCTTTCAGTAGATTGGAGAGTTCCTGAAAATTTTGTTTGAGTAAGAATCTAGGCAACATAGCATGAAATATCTCTGTAATTATGCCAAAGTCTCTTGGCCATGGGATATTAATGGGTTTCTCATTAGTCTGCTTGCTTTGGTGATGGGCCAATTGCTTCATGCTGGTTGGGTTTTTTTTGCCTAAATTCAAATAAAAACCAGGAAATGCAGAAAAATTGTATTAACACACAATCCAAAAAGTTTGTCAAAAACATAAAAAAATATGAACTTGAGCATTTTGAGCCATATTCTTCATTTTTCAGACTACATCTGCTTTTATCAAGTGGGGAAAAAAAAAACTATGAGTCTCAGAAAATGCGGACACTTTGGTCTTAGCATTGTATCATAGGTGTGGAAAGGATTAAACTGTTTGGAAGGGAAAATTTGAAAAAAAAATCATCATGTGTGTTTTTCCTGATGGCATACATAGTATTTAGACTACTTAAAGAATTAAAAAGTACTTAAAATTCTTGTAAGAATTAAAGTGCAAGAAGACAACAAGCAACAAGGTTTGGCAAAGGTTGCTTCCAGACTTTGGTGCATACCCACACAGTTTAAAGAGGGGCAACGGCAACAGCAGCGAGGTTGTGGTCTACTTAGAGAATCTAGATGCATTCAAATCCTGGAGCCAGGTGGGACTTGTGTGAAAGACCTTCATGTTATAATTGCAATGTTGCTGTAGTTGAGAGGTTCTGATGATTGAAAGAGGCCCCAGCTGGCTGAAAAAGGCTGATGTTGTGCCCCTCTTTTAGTAAGGACAGCCTGGAGGGACGGGTGTGAGATGGTCTGCTTCAAGTCTGGAAGGGTGACAAAACATCCTTCTGGGATCTGTTTCCAAACACATGAAGAACAGAAATATAGTTAGGAACAGTCAGCATTTATTTCCTATTTGCTTCTATGAGTAGCATATTGCTTCCTGTAAGGAAATGGCTGGCTTTGTGCATGAGTGGAGACGTTATAGTGGCTGTAACGTCCTTTAACAAGGGTTTGAACGTCATTCTCCTTTGGAAGCTGAGGAAGTACACACTGCAGAACAGGGGTTGAAAACAGTCTGAAATAACAGGCTGAACTGATATTGATCATGGTATTTGCTGTCACTAATTAATGGTAATTGCTGTTTTCTGACATCTGTGGGGCAGCCATTGACAAGTAGCCTGGTGGGAATTGGAAGCTGATCCTGAGTACCTGGCTGACTGATGAGCTTTCACCATTCCTTACTTGTTCAGTGGGCGGAACAAATTCTACACAGATTTCTGTAGGGTAACCCAGAGGGACTGGATTCTGTTCCTGACTATTTATCATCGTGATGTGGTGTATCTGATATGGAAGTAAACGTTGTTAAGAAGGATTTTGTTATTCGGGCTTTTGATTAAGAAAAAAGAGCAAACCTGTACAGGCAATTTAATGTAATGATTTTCAAGTTAACCTTATTAGGACGTTAGGACACTTTATGACAACAGTACAAACCCATGATCAGATACCAGAATTATCTGGAAGGTTCCTTTCTGAATGTGTAGCTTTCCAAATTTATTTCTGCTTCATGCATACTACTAGTATTTCTTTGCTGAATCTTTGACATTGATTTTGATTGCTTGTGTGTAGATGTGGCTATTCCTGTTTTCTCCAAAGAGAAAAGTTCAGCTGCCTTACCTTTAGGCCTCAGGAAAGATCCTCTGCTCTGACTATATTTTGTACATGTCCTGATGTAGACTCTGATAAGCAATCATATTATACAGCTTGAACTTTAAGATCTTAATGTCCATGCAATGTGTCTTGAAGATTAGCTTTATACATACTGATCCTATTTCACTATTGTATCTTTGCATTTGCTGCTTACTAGTGGTTTTCTGTTTTATTCTAGTTCATTTACCAAGTTGCCTCACCTCGCAGGAACTGAACAGAATCTTCTTCTTGCCAAAAAAATTCAAGGCCAGTGGAAGGAATTTGGATTGGATTCAGCAGAACTTGTTAATTATGATGTGCTTCTTTCATACCCAAATGAAAAGCAGCCAAACTACATTTCAGTAATTGATGATCAAGGGAATGAGGTGATCTTTTCAATGACAAAACTATGTTTATGTAAAACCAAAAAAACCCCAGTGACTTCCTGTTAAAAAAACAGTGTCTTCCTCTGTATTCCCACCTACTCAGCTCAGCACGTGCTTTATATTATTTAAAAAAAAATCCAGTGCAAAGGGAATTCATATTTAGAAATGGTTTTCCAGGCTGTGCAGAAAACACAGCAGAGTGGCTGAGATCTCAGTGCCTCATATGGAAGAGCAAGGATGTGTGGAGACGCCAGAGAAGTCACCAGTAGACTATAAGGTGTTAGAAAGGTTCAGCTTAAGGATACAAATAGGCTAGTATCCTGTTTCCATAAACAGCCTTAAGTGGATGCATAAGGACGTTTAAGAACAAAGAAATGTGTTTCAGGCATTCAGTTCTTCCAGTGTCTAGCTGTTTTCAGTTCAGGGCTTCTCTGAATGTGCTGCAGTTAGTCTCTTGAAAAATCCTCGTTAGACCTTTTCCAAGTATTTATCCAGTCAGTGATCCTCATTACATCTCTCTTGCAAGTACCTATCCAAACCTTGCTTGAACATCTGTACAATATTTGCTTCCACAACATATTGAGGTAAGGAATTGCAGAGATACTATCAATTTTATGTAGTATTGCCTTACTTCCCTTGCTCCGAACCTGATCCCACTGGCTTCCGATGTTGTCTCCTAAGTTACTGTTGGAAGTACTAATTAAATAGTCAGTCTATAGACATCTTCTCCCTTTTGAATACCCGGGGAAATAAAGAAGTAGATGTGAATTCTGACAAGGATCCTGAGCAAGGAGAGGATGTGGGACTGCTAGAGAAGCATCGTAGCACATAGGTAAGGATGACGAGCCAGGGTAGAAAGTAAGGAATATGTGCTCAGGGATGACATGAGGTTAGAGGTGAAAGAATGAAGAAATTCTTCTGGAAACCCTGTAACAGCATCTCGACTACAATCTCGCAAGGTGACAAAAGATGGACATGAACCTTAAAGGAACATGAGTGTTACAGTATATAGTGATAAAAGGCAGCACGTTTAACTGGAGCATTACTAGAAAAGAGATGAAGAGAATAATGATGCAGGTGGGAGAAACCACAAAAGACACCTGGGACAACATGGATGAACCAGATATCTTTTACTGTCACCACCTCTTGGCAATTTTCAGCTACTTCTTTCCTTAGGTTCAGGCAGTAACTGATGAGCATCTCCTGACACGTGATTTGTCTCTTTGTATTAATATCTGCATTCTGTTATAAAAGTTCAGCTCTGGATCCCTAGCTGTGTTTTTGTTTGAACTTATGTGTATTAGTTGGAACTGTATTTTTTGCTAGAAATTTATGAAAACTATAGTTTAAACAGCTGAAAAACCTGACTAACTTGGCAAAAGCCAAGGCTTTTGATACTTTTCATCCACAGGACTGCAATATTTTGAAATAGTAATTATTTGACAAGGAGTCTGATGCACTGAAACTGAATAACTGTCTCTTCTGTCTTTAGTTTGAACTATAATTAGCATTTGCTTAATGTGTGAATTTGTGCCTGGAGTGTTTGACCAGAGACTACTGTTATTTTTTTGACAGGTTTTCAATACATCATTATTTGAACCACCTCCAGAGGGGTATGAAAATGTTACTGATATACTACCACCATATAATGCTTTTTCAGCACAAGGAGTGCCAGAGGTAAGAAAAGAAATTATGTAAGGGTACTATTTTTTTAAACACTTTCTGGGACAGATTGCTCCAACTTCTCAAAATATGTTGTAGTAGTTGTAATTACCATTTGTCTTAATTAAAGAACACTTAGGCACAGATAGGCCACATATTATGCAAAGGTTAGAAGTCTTTTTATGACCAAAAAAAGAGCTTTCTCGAATTGCTGGAACTCTGAATGACATAATAAGTGAAAAGCTTTTATCTTGATGGAAAATTTTGGATACATCTCAGACTGCTTCGTATTATTCAGTCATATGTAGAGGACTTGCTGAGGGCACAGGTAGAAGTAGCAATATTTAAATCAAGTTGGAAGACATTTTAGATTAAATGAATGCCTTCGAAGGCCACGAAAGTTCCTCACTTAATCTGCTAATTCATTATGGAATAGGTCAAGGACAATATTGCATTGCATAAATAAAAGTGACATTATATAGTAGTGAGTGTTTGTGTATGCAAGGCATACCACTTTGTCACAGCCAGAGAAGCCAGAGAAGTTTGTCAACCCAGCAAAGTATGTTGGTTTATTTTCCAGCCTGTTTTTAGGACTGTTGTTAAGTGCAGGATAATATTTAGACATCAGAAGTTTAAGCCAAAGCTTCCTATAGAATATTGTGGATATCTTTTGCTATTGTTTTTATAGGCACTGGATCTTATTTGTAGAAATGCAAAAAATTAAAAAATCTCTATTGTACATAGTGAACAAAACTGTATTTCTGATAATGTGTATTTTGTTTGTTGACTGACCAATTGCCACGACACTGCTTTTCATTTCTGCCCAGGCAGATCTGGTGTACGTGAATTATGGCCGTACAGAAGATTTTTTTAAGCTGGAGCGTGAAATGGGAATTAACTGTACAGGAAAGATTGTCATTGCCAGATATGGAAAGATCTTCAGAGGAAACAAAGTAAGGGTTGTATTTTAATTTTTCCTCTGTGGGTCAGACACTGTTTCGTGGTAGACCTTGAGGGAAGTAGTGAGAGCTGTTTGTTGGAACATATGAGCAGAAGGAAGCCTGCAATGTATCCATTGTGACTGCAGTCTAAGAATAACTTCCAAAACAATAAAACCAGATGAATGTATTAAACTCCTGAGACAGAGATGACTGCAAACTCCCTAGGAAGTTCTTGCAAGAGAATAGTTTAGAGAAGCGAGCAGTTTGTAGAGCCAAGGCTTTTGATACTTGCCATCCAGAGAACTGCAGTATTTTGAAATAGTAGCATTTCGACAAGGAATCTGATGAACAGAAACTGAGAACTCTAACTCTCTCTTCTAAAGTTAGACAGCAATTCTGGCAAAATTGGTGATAGTGGGGCAGTGGGGATAGTGGTCAGGTTTTGTGCCTCAGTTTTATGTTCTGTGCTTTATTTCATAGCCTTGAGCTATGACTAAAGGTTTGACACAAATAACAAACATATTGTGTTTCACTATGCTTTGTTCTTCTGCTGAATCTGGGGTAATTTTCACTCTTTCACATACTCTTCTTCTAAAACTATGTCTGTATGGAAGCAAATCTCAACATTCAGATTTATTGCTGCTTTTTTTTAAAAAAAAGCAACATCTTAAAAGCAAATAATTTCACAGGTTAAAAATGCCATATTAGCAGGAGCCCAAGGGATCATACTTTATTCAGACCCTGCTGACTACTGTGCCCCAGGAGTAGATGCTTATCCAGGTGGCTGGAACCTTCCAGGTGGAGGAGTCCAGCGTGGGAATGTTTTAAATCTAAATGGAGCAGGGGACCCTCTAACACCAGGTTATCCTGCAAAAGGTGAGTAAAAGTTCTGTAGCCTGGGCCATCAAGTACTTTACAAACTGGTGCTGAAATTGTGTCCCTAGAAATTCATTCATTTTCAGTACTGATGCAGAGAAAAAAGCTGCTTGAAATTATTATTGACAGTAGTTAATTTTCTGCTGCAGACTAAGTTCTATCTGTGTCATTCCAACTGGTTTCAGTTAGGCAGGGAAAGAAGTTCCTAGGAAACTCTTTGTATGGTCCCATCCTTGTGACACTTGAAAAAGCAAGATGTGTAGGTTTACAGACTGTGAAGCAGCAGAAAATGACTGAGAATTTATACACATTTAAAAATATCTGTGTTTCTCAAGAGGATTGGTTTAAGCTGGATTACACTTTGCCATCAAAGAGGACTAATAGCTTTACTTGGAGGTATGTTTCCTTGCTGATCATAAGTTCCAAGTGGAAAAAACAGTTTAAAATCCTTTTTAAGGGGAATAAAATTCCTGTAGCAAAAATAAGAGCAGCCTGGAGTCTTTCAAAAGTTGGCACCATGTGCTTGTCTTGTCCTTGTTGGCATCCTGAACTCAGTCTGAACTAAGATGCCTGCCAGTGCTGGGTGCTGATGGGATGGCTATACAGGGATGCTTCTGGAAAGCTCATGGGCTTGTGTGGCCACTGTTGGGGACATAAGACAACTTAAAACCAGGAGAGATTGTGTGTGTGCCAGGCCCAGCAGACTCAGAGAGACACTGGCTGTCTTCAACACAGATAAATGCATCTGTGGATGTCCTCTGCAGCTTGTCAACCAGCTGCACAGGTGCCACCTTCAGCTCACACAGCAGCTTGGTTTCCCCACAGCCAGCTTGGAGGAGAAGTTATAATATATTTGGACGACAAATTTAACCTTGCATCAGGTGTGGGGACTTCTTTTGCATTACCGGGTTTGCAGTTCTGGCGTTACAATTCGGTTTTCTAGATGCAGTGTGTGCGAAATGATGTAAGAATTAAAAAGAATCATGCATGATGCATGCTTGTGGCTGCACGGCTCAAAAGTGTTTCCAGTTTGGTAAAAGTTGCTGAGAACGCTATAAACTTGACTTTTTGTTCTGGTTTCTCAGAGTACACTTTCAGGTATAAAGTTAATGAAGGTGTAGGGATTCCCAAAATCCCGGTTCATCCCATTGGATATCATGATGCAGAAGTATTACTGCGGTGAGTATACATCAGTCCTCCCCTCCAAAAGTCAGTATTGACAAATGTGCAGACGAATTTTTTTGTATTAAGATGGCAAAATCTATGCTGTTATTTGTATTTGCTACTCTTTTTTAGTAATGTGTGCTTCAGAAAACGTGGAAAATTCAAAGCAACCTGTTTCTGCAATAATGCTTTTAAGAATTTTGTAAACCCACCTTGGTTTTGCTGCAGTAATTATTAAGGGAATTTAAGGTTTCAGCTTACTGGTCAACTGCATTTGTCTTGGTTTTTGCTTTGCAGTGCAATGGGAGGACCTGCAGCTCCAGACAGCAGCTGGAAGGGAAGTCTCAATGTGTCTTACAACATAGGGCCAGGATTCACAGGCAACTCTTCTACAAGGTCTGTTTTAATACTAGCCTGTTTATACAATATTAAAAAAAAAAAAACCCAAACAAACAAAAAACCGCGAGGAAAAGACTCTGAAACATATAGAGATACTCTGGAGAAATTTGCTTCCTTCTGCTATTTGGTGATAATTATTAGAATTTGAAAATAAATTACATTTTAAAAAGATCATAAATTAGCAGATCAGGCCACATAACAGCGACATTTGGCAATAAATTGTAATAAAGCTAAAGATCACTTTTCTGTGACTTTTCCACATAAAAATACTTTCAGTTTACATGAGATATTATTCAGTGAGGACTGGTAGTAGACCCTGATGAACAGTGTGTAAAAATGGTGTGTCATTATCACTACTCCATCTCCTGGATAACAAGAGTATGTCTGAATATATAATTTTATAAAGACTTCTTTTATCATTATTCTTTTCTGCTCTGCTTTAACACTAGCTAAAAATTAATTAAGTAGGAATAACTACATAAGAAAGCATATTTGACATAATTACATTGCTGTTCGGAGTATCTTGAAGAACAACAGTGAGAAAACAATATGATTCATCCACAAAACTTGTGGTTTTGAATGGACACTTTAACAACTTCCTACATGGTAGAGTAAAATTTTTTTGTAAATGTGGGTTAATTCTACACATACTTCTTTCTCAGAGTAGTTCCATATCAAAATGAACGTTTTGATTCTAGGTAGAAAGTCACTTGCACATGGAAAGCGTGCACATATACGCATGTTCAAGAGACTGGTGTCAGCTATTTTCTGGGCAAAGATCCAGTGGCTGTCCTGAAGTAGGTTTTGGTTTTGACAGCTATGCAGATTTTCTGCAGAAAAGATAACTTCAAATGTGAAACTCCTGAGGTTTTGCCAGACACAACCCCTCACTGTTTGGTGCTTTGTTTCTTCCACAGGTTAAGGGGGCTGAATACTGTTTTAGTTTTATCTTTCCGAATACCTGGATTCCCTTTGTTTTTATAAAATTTCACAAGTGGATTTTACTGGTGGGGGACAGGGAAGAAAAAAAATGTGCTTCTAGTAGAAGGTTTCCTGCCTCTAATGGAAGATTCCCTGCCCATGGCAGGGAGGTTGGAATTAGATGATCTTTAAGGTCCCTGCCAACCCAAACCATTCTGTGATTCTATGACTGACAAATCTTGATCACTTAGATCAGCTGTCCTAAACAGAGATTTCAGTTTATTCCTGGATGAATATTCCTAACAACATTTTCTCCAAGTTCTGCATTATTAGATGGACTTGTGCTAGAAAACCAAAGTGTATTCTTTATGCACACATGCATATCCACAATTATAACTTTGGTCAAAATGTAAATGTATTTTTAATTACTGTGCATGTTTTTCAGTTTACTCCTCTAGTGCACAATTATCTGATTGGTTCCCATAAAAAAAAAATTCAATAAATTCTGTAAATCTTTGCAAATTTATAGACTGGAGCAGCTCATAGGGTTTTTTCTAAGGCATCAGCAACAGGCTAAGCTGAAATGAAAAATGGAACTCTGAGACAGCATGACAATGCTGAACACACCTTGGATCAGTGCTGAACACACAAAGCAGAACATAAGCACAAAATCACTGGTTTATGTGTTATTAGCATTGGCTTTTTAGTGGCTTTTTACTCAGAAATTGTTATTCCACCCTCCATTTCATTGCAGAAAAGTCAGAATGCATGTTCATACAAACAATAAAATAACACAAATTTACAACGTCATTGGAATCCTCAGAGGAGCTCTGGAACCAGGTGAGCATCAGGTGCTTGATGATTTTAATTCCTTCTTTATTTTGGGTTTGTTGAAATTGTACTTGTGTTGTAAGAAACTTAAAGTTTTTTAGATAGTCATATAATATGGAGTCTTGAGAAATTCTTAATAGTTTTTCTGTCCTTCCCATCACATTATTTGTCATTGGCATTCCCAAGAACGTGGCATTCCCAAGAACGTAGCATTCCCATTAAAATACAATGATAGATGTCAGAGAATTTTTTTTATAATGCTTGCCATTTTACAGTAGGCTTCCCCTTACATCAGTCATAAATTTTTCCTTTGCAAAAATTAACATCATTCAAATTACAAAAAACTACTGATTATTCGGGACCTTAACATTACGCTATTGATACTTAGTAGCAGGTCATACACATGAAAAACTTTTAGATGGAAAAATATTTATTACATATTTTTTGTCTTTAGTTGCATACCTCAGTAGAGTAAGCGAATAATTGCAGGTTCCTTTAAAAAATAAACTTGTAGCACTGGTATTGAACTTCATATTTCATTTGATACAAGTAAAGATGCAGTCAAAGGAAATACAGGTAATCCAAGTGCATTTTAGATTATGAATTGATATTGTATGTTTGTTTCCAGATAGATATATTATTTTAGGTGGTCATAGAGACTCTTGGGTGTTTGGTGGTATTGATCCAACGACCGGTGCGGCTGTTCTGCAAGAAATCGTGCGGAGTTTTGGTAAAATGAAGATGGAAGGTAACTTTCTACAGATGTAAAATGATAGATATGGAAAACAACAGCTTTAAGGATCAGTGTTTCCATAAGCTGTTGTATTGCTTTAACTTTTCACCTCTACAGAAAGTTTTATTTCTCATCATGAAAGATGTGAATTCATTGAAGAGATGCATATGTAGCATTGAGTGGTAGTTGGCTGAATTTATTCCCTTGTGAGTGTAATGGTTCCCTCTTAGCTGTGCAGAATGAAAATATTTCATTAAGAAGAAATGCCTCTGCAATAATATGTTCCTCTAAGGATTTTAGAGAGTTTTTTTTTTTTACTGTTATATCAGTTAAGTGCTGTTTTTAAAGCAATTTCAATTAACCGTAGTTAGTAGACTTTTAACATATAAGTTGAATTTTCAAGTTTAACTATGTGATTGCAGGTTGGAGACCTAGGCGAACTATTATTTTTGCTAGCTGGGATGCAGAAGAATTTGGATTATTGGGTTCCACAGAGTGGGCTGAGGTAAATAAAAAAACTGTGTAAAGCAAGGCAAAACTTGAAAGTGTGTTGCAGGTGGCTGCAGTACCCAGCATCTATTCCTGGACTGCAATTAATAACTTCATGGTAAAATTGGAGCACAACAGACTCCTTCAGGTGCTGTGAGGCACTCATGCATTTATATAAATTTCCTACGTACCTACCTTCTTACAACATAAGTGCACTAACTCTTTAAAGATTTAAAAATCTACTTTGATTCAAAACTAATATCCCTCAGTAGTTTCTATGTGGAAATCTATCCTGTCTTTTAACAGGATGATGGCATTTTATGTAACCCAGATTGGTCCAATTTCTGACTCTCTATTTGAGAAATTAATTACTTTCTATAAATTTAAGTCCAGATCCAGAACCTATGATCCATAAGCACACCAAGCCCTTTGTATGAAAATCAGTTCTACTGGACAAATGAAAGAATAGCTAATCTATGAGTGAATAGTTCAAAATTCCTGTGAATTCCAGCATTTAGAGTCTCAGGAGCAGGACAGTCATTTAATTCTGTAGGAGGATCCCTGACTATATTCCTGCCTGAGAGAAGAATGCTGGGAAATTCAGAAGTGAGGTTCTGAATACTTTTATCTTCCTTTTCCTGTTGGGTTTGTTCAGCTCTTAGTGGATTTGTTCAACCCCAATAAGAAATATAGGTCTTACAAGAGTTTTCATTGCTTTGTCTGTAAAATCCAAATTCGAAATAGAGCAGGCAGAAAATTGCCTGATGAAACACATTTCTGCTGAACTATGTCAATTTATTACTACTGAATGGTTTAGCAGAAATGTGTTGTCTTGTTCTTCTATTAGAAGTTTATTTACAAGTTAATATTTACCTATGTGGATAGAGCTTTCAGAATCTATAAAATGAAAAATTTTAATCTTTCTAGTTTAGTTTATTGGCATGTATTTCAGCAAATCACAAAATTACAGAGCCAAATGGCACATGTCAGAGGAGGTAACAAACCCAGAAATATGCTCCCAAACACCAAAGGGATTCCATCATTCTTCTGTTAACAAAGCTGAGATTTCTATTCCTTTAGATTTGCACTAATTTTTTTCACCCATAAATTGTTTGGCTTCCAGCTGTAACAGAGTCTTTTCATGTTACGGTTGGTTTATGAAACATTAGATGAAGAAAAAGTAATTTAAATTATTTTAAATCATTTACTGAGAAATTTTTACGAGTTGGCATTAAAGTTTCACCCCACCTGAATTCCACTGGTGGCAAAAGTATACTCTATACTTTTATAGTTTATACTCTAAAACTTTGTGGTTTCTTTGTCTGTGTATCTCTGCATATATTTAGGTGCTGTCAAGACAAAAACACACAATTGTTTTAATTATGAGGAATATGAAACAATGATACTTAACAGATCAATTTCTCTTGAGGAATTAATTAACATATTACGGAGTTTTCTTAAGTTCTATTTGTTAAATATTGCTACTGCTGGTCTGTAATGGGTTTTGTTTAATATTTGGTATCTAGTAATTTATCATTCATTATTTCACAAAATGGCAGCTGTATGAGGTTACAAAACTGTAAGCACAGTTCATATTTGAACCTGTGTTTTGATATTATTGTTTTCTTGCTTCATCTTGGTGGAGTGCATTGCTACTCTTTTAGATCTAAATTAGATTCAGTTTCTCTAGAGACATTCCTCACAGCTTACATTCCTCTTCTCTGCAGCTGCCGGATCTGTCATGTATTAAATCTTGAGGAAAATTAACCCGTGATATTCACCATCTTCTGTGTAACAGAAAGACTACAACTCTGGCAACATCCCTTTGCTACACAGACGATCTGCTTTGCTCATAAACAAAGGAATTTCTTTGTGCTGCAAATATAATTTTGCATATGTGCAAGGCCACATGTAGGCATGTACAGTCTTGCTCTCTCCCATCATATTCTTTTGCAGGATCGCCTCTACTTTTTTTTTTTTTTAAGATATTCATTTCATTATGTAGTTATCAATTACCAATTAAATTTTTAGTTCACATGGCTTACAAATTATTAGTTGTGTTATAAAATGAATGAATCAAGTAACAATTGCTAACCTAATTAAAATATCTGTCTCAAAGCCAAAACCTCGTGAAATACCACTTACTGGTTAGAATATCAATTTCAAACATAATTACCAGTTAGCAAAAAAAATAAACAAGATGTGTGTATATATTTAGCATGAAAGCAATGCTTAGTGGACTCAAAATAGTCAGTCAACTGCATTTTAATAGGGAATTTCAGTGCTTTGACTTGTCCCTTTTTGAAATAGAAGATTGTAGAAATGACAGGAGTGCTCGGTTTATCAGTGTTAAAATTGAGTTCAGTGCTGGGAGCACATATGAATCACTAGGGATTACAAGCATGGAGGAATTCTGGCTGACCTCACAGTCACATGTTGCGTGTTCAGAAAGTCCTGATGTGCAGAGGTAAAATGCATGTAATAACCTTATTTTACCATGTTACAATTCTATTCAATAATTTTCCTGCTCCGTCTTGCTCCTGTGTGATGCAGCAGGCAGCACCTACATTTTGTGGATGTTTTCCACAACAAATTAAGTCCCAGAAAGTAGTGAATTTAATGTGCCCAGATCATTTACCCATCCTCAAACAACATAATTAGTAAGGTACACAGTAGTAATTATCCTGACTGAGATCTTAAAGGCAATCCTGTAAAAAACAGTGCACTTGACATGCTCTTGACTAAATGCCACTAATTGAAAGTAACAATTACACATTTACAACCCTAGGAAAATGCCAAAGTCCTTCAGGACCGGGCAGTCGCTTATATCAACACAGATTCTGCTATAGAAGGTAAGTCTTTTATTTTTAATCTCACCTTACTTCACAGGTGTAATTTTTAATAGTTGTCCATCAATTATTTACTGCATGACATAGATATTGTGGTGTACAGAATAAGTGTAGCAAATACAGAATTAAGTGGAGAGAGAGAACAATTTAAATTTTCATTTTGCTTCCTTTTGCAAATAGTGCCATCCATGAGCTGCAGTCCACATGTCTGAGTCCAGAATGTCTCCTCTGAGGGAGTTTATTATTCTGTGCTAATGAACTTAGCATTCTGTATGTTAAACTGTCTCTTAACTGCATTAGCTTTAATTTACAATTGTAGTTTTAAGATATGACAGTCTGCTCCTCATTCTGGTCACAGCTCCAGCTCCTTTCCCTGTGGAATTATAATATTTTGAGACAATAAATTATTATGATTGTTAAGACCTCAGGCTTACACGTTGTGGGGGTGGGAGATGCTTTGGTGGTTTGAACCAGTGTGC
Organism: Cnemophilus loriae; assembly: GCA_013397755.1. Classification (NCBI taxonomy): domain Eukaryota; kingdom Metazoa; phylum Chordata; class Aves; order Passeriformes; family Corvidae; genus Cnemophilus; species Cnemophilus loriae. The sequence continues at coordinate 1,173,500 of VZTF01000254.1, forward strand.
TCACCTTTGCTGATTGCCAGGAGCAGGGAGTTATACGTTTATTACAGAAGGACTTTTCTAAAAAAAAATAAGCACTGAAGAGTGTTTCATAAATAACATTATCCACCATTATCCAATTTACTGTGTCGTTCAGATTATGAGAAGCATGTATCATTCAGGAATGCTGCTTAGAAACTGGCCTTTTTTTTGAGGAGGCCCAACACTATGATCTATATCATAAAACCCTTCTGAAATTATGCTGTGCTTTATTACAGAAAGACCTTTTCTACCGTTGTCTGTGCTGAAATAATAGTCAGAAGAGTCCTGTGAAGCTGCTCTGCGTCATAACCTCAGTTATTCAGGGCATTACACTTCCCATATCAAACCCAACTTATTTGGGCTTCCCGTGTGTGAACAAAATGGATATCAACAGGCATATTTAGGAACTCTTTTTATTCCTGTCAGCTAAAAATTTTGTCTGTCACAAAAGGATTGGAAAGAAAGAAAAGCCAAACCCAGTTTCTAAATGCTCAGTTGGAGTTGGGGAACCAGGAAGGTTAGAGCTGTTCCTTCATTTATGCAGACTACATGCTGTGTAAAAAGTAGAGCAGAATTTCACGCCTGGAAAAGCTCACGAATGAAATAATAGCTTTACAACTGCTTCATATTCTCACCATGGATTGTAACGCATATTTTTTTAGTTGGTTTGCAGCCAACATGCTGCTGCCTTAACAATTTTCTTCTAAATCTTGATTATTCAAACATGTCTCTTGCTTTATGCATTAAAGAAAATGTGAAAGCAAAAGAACTGGAAAAGAAGTATGTAATATGGAAAAGAACACCATGTTCAGTGCACTGGTTTAAGTAGCTTGGACATCTCTTACCTGACTGAGCAGTAAAATCCCCTGTAAACTAATAACATCCATGTACTCTGAGAATTATTTTGTTTATCAGCATATGTTCTCCACAACAATTCTTATACCACTTTTTGGACAGCAAATTATTTCTATTTATTGTCCTATAGCAATGAAAAGAAGCAAAGCAAGTCATTGTTTTGAGCATTTTTGTGGCTTGAATTTCCAGTTCTCAGGTAGAGACTCTCCTTGGAAACATCATTAACGTTATCTGGTATTTTTTGCATCATCTTACACTTTGCCTTTTGTTTAACAAAAGCTTTGGGAAGTGTATGAGTGACAAGGGCTTGTAGCTAATGAGGGATAATTAGGCATACTTTAGAGCTATGGGAAGGCTTAATTACATTACTGTGGATGTACTATAACCAATGCATCATTGTCATGTAGTGGCAGTAGCGTACAAAGTGAGGCCATGCAGTCTGTTTCTGTATGAATTCTGAGGCAAGACCTAAATTCTTGCCTTAGAGTAAAGTTTATCTAAGAAAGGATTTCAGGGTTTAATCTGTTAAGAAGATAATACCACTGGTACATGAAGAGAAAATTTCCATATCTTTGTTTTATTTTCAGGTAACTACACATTAAGAGTTGACTGTACTCCTCTTCTCTACCAACTGGTGTATAATCTGACAAAAGAGGTACAGAATCAGTCTATTTTTTCTGCCTTTCTAAGTAAGACTCCAAATTTATTTGATAAAATTGAATTATTGAATAATATCAGATTTATTTTATTGCTGTGGTGGAAGAATCTTGATCCCACCAAAATGAATAGCAAAACATCCCATCAGCAGTACACAGTCCATGCTCACAGTTCCTCAGTATTCTTAAAAGGATTGAAATGTGTCACTGACGTAAGTGGAATCTTATTTGCAATATATAGTAAAAATAATAATAATAAAAAGAAGATGGTAAACCACTTGAGCAAGATCAATTCTCCAAAGTGACGAGTGTTGAAGGAAATAATTTTCACATTGCCTGGCTACCATTTTTCGTCTGTCTGTTCCCCCAAATCTCCTCCATGTCTCACTGAGCCCCTGAAATATGTGATAAATATTGAAGGATAGAGAAGGTTTTATAACAGGCCTGATGTATGGATTTGCATGATTACAAGTGGTGTAACCATGTCTCCTTTACTTTCACCTCTCAGGATACATTATCATAAGGCTGGAAGTCTGTGATCCATTAAAGCATGGAACTTCATTTGCCATATGAGGAGTTAACCAGATTAGGCACCTGTCATGAGCCATTGCCACCATCCTTAGATGTGGATTCGTCTCAGTTAACAGAAGACAGCCCTGTCTGACTTAAGCAATATAGGCTCCCTGTAAAGGCATTGGGTAGAAATAGGTGCCTTTAGGATGAGATTTGTTTGACCAAATGTGGTTGTCTACCTTTGTATGTACAGAACTCAAACTATTTTTCCCCCTGATCTTAAAGGGAACTCAGGTCACTTGGTGCAGTGTAAAAATCTGCCCTGTAATGGCACTTGGTAGGATGACTCCAGGTACCAATCTCCCATCCTGCCAGATGCATTCATCCCGAGTTATTTTCAGACACAGTACACTTTCATCACCTGAAATGCCATGGTCTAGATCTGGGGAGGTTTATCTATGCTATTCCCATGATTGCCTTTTATTTTCTTTTCTTTTCTACATTTCATTTTCCTGTCTATTCTTTCTATCTTAATCTTTCATCCTTGCAGAGGGAAGAAGCTGTGCTGTTCAAATATTAACTCTGACACTTGGCACACTGAAGAACATTCTCTTTTGTCTATAAAAATTTTCATGTCCTTAGTGCTGCAGGGCCCTTGATAAAATAATTTACTTTCTATCTTCAGTAAGCCATTAACTCAGGAAGACATTTTACTGCAAAAGATAAACAAAGTTACAAAAAAGTGCTCTGCGCTAAAAATAGTACCTCACTCTTGATCTGAAATCAACTGTTCGGCTATTACTGGTTTGAGTAGAAAACTTCCATTAAAGTACCATGCAAAGTACTTGAGAGTGACTTTAAAAAAATAAATGTCATATTCACTGTTATTTTAGCTTTTAATAGTAGAAGCATGATGTAAACAACAGAAAACCTGGCAGCCTGACCCCTGATTATGCATTTCCAAAGGAAAGTTATTTCTGTTCACATCAAGGAGTCCAACATGCAGTTATCCAACATCCAAAGATCTCTTTGCTCTTCTTGTTTCTTAGTGAGCCAGTTATCACCAGAAAGAAGTGTAGTGTGCACGTGCAGTGTTTTCTTTCAGGGAGTTCTGCATTTAAGTGTGGTCCAGCATACAGATGAGACATTTAACTGTTGGCTGTCTTTTTGGCCCTGCTTTACTGCCGGGGTTTAGACATTTGGTCACCACCAGACAGTGTCTGCAATAGTTCAGCTCCAGTTCCTCTGTGATTATCACTGCTTCTTTTGCATTTATACTTAAAGAACTCTTCATCTTCCTTCCCTTGAGTTAGCAGGAAGCTTATGCTGATCCTAGATTTGGATCTAAGTCAGGGCAAGTATTATGTTTTACTATGCTCTCAGCATTGTATGAAAAAGCTGACCAATGTTTTTTACATGACCAGAGCTGTCAGAATAACATCTTTGCCAGAGCAGAGAGTGCTTTTGCTCCCAGGTGTCAGAGTTCAGCTTGCTCTTATTAATGTGTGGTTTTCACTTTAGCCGTAGGACTTGACCAAAGTACCCTGAAAATAACAGCAGCCAAGCAGTTATTTCACAAAGTTGTTATTTTCCTGCTAGCTGCTGACAGAATCTCAGAGGTCAGAACTCTTTGGAACTTCAGTTTGGAGTCTGTATGTTTTTCAATGCCAAATTTAAGTCTCAGCAATATGGTGGGACCATGTATCTATCCATGAACATTTATGCTTTGTATTTTGGGGAAAAAAATAATTCCAATCTGCACATCATAACCAATCTTATATTTAAAGGACCGTGTCTATAAAAGGTTATTTAAATGTAGGTGGAGACAAGGGCTGGAATCTTGATTTATTTTTACTCTGCCACAGATTTTCTAAGAGCTTTGGTTAGCTTATTTTATACTCTTTCATAGTTTTGTTGGCAGCATGATGACAGCACTAATACTTACCTTTTCCACCCTGGTTACAGAGCTTTTTGGGTTTGTTTTTTTTTTTTTTTGAGGTAAGGGTGAGGCCTACATTTGTACATAGTGTCTTGCACAATGATTCTGCAGTCTCGGTTGAATCCCCTTGGCACTGCTGTAATATAACTGGTTTGGACCCCTCCTCTAGCACAGTTCTTTTGTACCTTTCCTACAGAACAAGCAGTCAAATTTTAGGTTTAGCCTTGTTGAGAGAATATTGCTGCTGTGCAGGGCAAACCTCCAGGCAAACAGGCTTGTGGTTGTCATCTCCCCACACCTGCTGAAAGAAAAGCAGGTTCTAGTTTCTAGAGGAGTCCCAAAGTATTTTATTTGCTGTTGTGTGTGTACATGCACATTCCCCCTGTAGTAGATGAGCTCCAGGTAGCATCCTTAAGCTTTTAACCTGTTCTTTCCTACTGTCTGTGGTTGGTTCCAAGTGCCTGTGAGATGCTTTCCGTGTTTGGGAATGCATAAATGCGTGTAACAAATGTCAATATTTGCTTCCCTGCATGCAGCAACATTGCTGGTTAAAAACGATGCAGGGAGCTGCAATGATCTCATTTGATAATGAATCGACTTAGAGGTACTTCCAATGAGATTATAACATTTCCCTCTCCAGATTTTAAGCCCTGATGAGGGTTATGAAAATAAGTCTCTTTATGAGAGCTGGCTTGAGAAAGATCCTGCGACTGAAAACAATACCTATCCCAGGTACGTTGTTAATATGTTTGGGGTTTTTTCCCCCCAATATTTAAATCATTTCATGGCACAGCTACTCACCAGAATTTTTCGCGATACGCTATTTATGGCAGCAATACAAAACCTTTTAGCACAAGGTGACTCTCTAGCAATATCTTTTATAATAAAATAAAATTTTATTATTTTTATTTAATGATGGTGACAATATTCTTGCTGCGAAATGAAACCTCACACTTTCTAAAGGCCTTTTTATTGCTAGAAAAAGTAATTTGGAAAGCAATCAGAAAAAGCAGGGTGGGGAAAGAGTTCAAAACATAGTTTAGTCACCTACTAGATGAGATAAAATCAAAATTGTTAGGATAAGCAAACGCTCATTTGAAAGAAGCTGCCTAGAGCGGTAATTAAAAAAGTGGTAATTAAAAAACTTGCGATAATTATTCCATGTTTATACAATGGATATAAATGTATTATATTACAAATCTATATATGAGCATATTAAGACTTCATCTTTGAAGGTGTTACAACTCCAAAACACTCTTTCAGCCTGTGGCTCAGAAAGGCTACATCTTACTCACAGTGTGGCATTACTGACACAAGGTAAACAGAACTTCACCTCTTTGTGATCTGACCAAAATGTTCTGCATGTTTCTAACCCTGCTAAGATGAGTTTCTGGATTCAGTTAGACTCACTGAGATTTCTTCCTTTTGAAAAAGCTACCAGATCTGATATTTCTTAGTTGATGCAAATAGTTCCTTGCAGAAATGTACACTGACTTCAGCTGGAACAGAAGCTTTTTTTTTTTTCCCCCCAGCTGAAAAACACTTATTATTCACCAGGCCAGACATGTAAACCTAAAACTTAACATCAAACGTAAATATTTGAAAATACTTGGAATGCTACGTATGTCTACTGCCGTTTTCTCCCCCTGCCACGCCACACGTCCCCACCAGATGGCAGCAGTGGCCCGCAGGTGCCGAACGCCGCCCGTGCCTTTCCCAGTGGGAATTATTTATCGGTCTCGGATTCTGCTGCGGAATGTGCCAACTACACAAACACATCTGTCTTTGCACATACTGCTGCCCAATTCGTATTAGTCTGGAAATGGATGATTAATGTTTCAAGACGGCAGAGACATGCCTGATACTCTTTTATGGCTCCTGCGCATAAAGTGTTTGTTTGTATTTTTAATGTCATCGCCACCATAATTAGGATTGCTACAATTAAACGATCTTCCTAGCAATATTGGATACTGAATCAGAGTGTTGGATTAAAATCAGTTAAGTAATTAAGCTTGCCACTCATCTAGTCTTTGATCTTACTAGTGTCCCTGATGTGCCCTTCAGAAGAACTGACCTCAATTTCTCTGAAAAATCTGCATTTTGCATAAATTACTACCATACTGTTCAGTAAGTACTCTCACCAAGATGTTGTCTTTTCTACATGCAGAATAAATAAACTGGGGTCAGGCAGTGATTTTGAAGCTTACTTCCAGCGACTAGGAATTGCATCAGGCAGAGCTCGTTACACCAAGAATAGGGTAAGTGTGACAGATTGCTTGAAGAAGTTTGATAGTGCTGAGCAGTCATCCTGGTAAAAGCATTTATCCATAATTAATAAAAAAGCTTCAAAGCATCTTTGACTGGTTTGTATATCAGTGACATTTCTTAATTTAGCAAGAAACCTAAATGTTTGGAGAATAAAACATGTTACAGTGATGTGTATATTCTATAGGATGTCAAATACACGGAAAGGTATTTATAGAGTCTGATTGAAGGTGGATAGTTTGTTCCACCATGCTATTAATAGTCCCCTTACCATACAAATCTTCCATAGTTGTGTTCAGAAAGAGCTATGCAAGGTAAAAAGGGGCTATGATTGAGGACTTTTGCTATCCAAACTCTAAACTGTTCTCACTCTTGGAGGAGGCAACCTCTGTGCAGTGGAACTGAAGGCAGGTCTGTGTAGGTAGAGAGAAGGAAGCCTGCTCACTTAATCCTGTGTAACAGTCTGTGGATTCAGATTGGTTTAAATTTTTAATAGGAACACATAAAAATGAAGGATAGTAAATTGTGATTTGTAGCAAGTAGCTTTTTTGATTTTGGAAATCATACAAAACATCAGAGTCGTAAAGTGATCAATACATCTTTTAACTGCAGTCAGAATACAGGGCATTGACAAATTTGCTTGCTCTTTTCCAGAAAGCAGACAAATTCAGCAATTATCCTGTTTATCACACTGTGTATGAGACATTTGAGCTAGTGGAAAAATTTTACGACCCCACCTTCAAGAAACAGCTAACAATTGCCCAGTTACGAGGCAAACTGGTTTATGAACTGGCAGATTCCCAGGTCATTCCATTCGACTGCAGAGACTATGGAGAGGCCTTAAAAGGATACAGCAACAGAATTTATAAATTGGCCAAGAAGCATGAAGAACAGCTGAAACTTTACAAAGTATCATTTGGTGAGTAACAACCACAGGACTGTTTCTTAGCTGCATTAATTAGAAGCATGCAGGGACATGTTACATCTGTCATAGCTCTGCAAATTAATTCCTTTCTTTCCTGTTTGAATTTTGCCATCACAGTAAAGACCCTCTAATTTTTTTTCCTAAACACAACACAGGTTTAACACATTATTGTCTCGATGAGAGGGTTATAACAATTTTCATGAATGTTATTAATTACAGGCATTATTACAGTGTTCATGGGCAGTCAAGGACCTCAAATGTAGGACAAAGAGGTAGCTCAGCCTGCTTCTTACTTCCTTGCTTAAAAAAGAAGACAAGTCAAGTGCTTATGGCAACTGCTTGGAAATTGAGGGACATGGGTGTCCATTCCTCCTCAGCCAAAGACTTCATCTGACCTTGGGGGGCTTCACCATCTCCCTCAGTGCCTGGTTCACATTTTTAGGCCACAGGAGCACTTCTCCAGCTTTCCTATATTAATACATCCATTTGCTGAGCACCTGAGCACATTGCTCTGGAGCCCATAAAACAGGTCTAAAGCAGCAGAGTACTCTGGATCCCAGGCTGGGATAGCTTCCACAGTCATTTTCCGTCTTCCCCTCTCTCTTCTTTTTTCCTTCTTGCCTTGGTCACTCCTTGTGTCTCTGCACCAAGGAGATTTTTCAGTCAGTCCTAATTCACTTGCTATCTGACGAACCCATGATTTAAAGATATAAACGACCTTTCGGAGATGCCGTCCTCGTTCAGGGTATGTAAGTAACACTGTAAGTAACACTGTAAGTAACTCAAATTGAACACACATTTGGGGGAAATGAAAAATTATATTTGAAACTTCATGTAATGGTTTAGGTGAAAAATTCTTGACTATTTTGAAAAGACACCCTTTTTTATAAAAAGGCCACTTGAGACAGAGGAAGCCTTGTGTGATAAATCATCTGGTCTGAGACTGCAAAACATAAAGAGTTATTTCAATATGTTCTAGTGTTCACTGCAGCATGTCTTGAAAGATCAAATCTAATCTTTTTGCAGTAGTAGAACATCTATCAAAATATCCGTGAAATCATTAATTTTCATTGTTTGAGTTTCTATCTAAGTTCTTAGATTAGAAGCTGCACAAGCTAACTCCTGACCAATGCATCTATTCTTGTTCCTAGAATCTAGAAGCAATCCTTTATTTTAGCTTTTCTTTTCACCCAAATAACACTGAAACATTTCCTTAATAACTTTATAAATGTGTCATTTTTACTATTTTTTACAAGGCATATTTTTCAGTCTTTTCATTATTTTCATGGCTTTTCTCTGATGCCTGATGAATTTTAAATTATATCTTGAATGAAACTATAATTTATAATTTTTTATTTATTTTATTGCACCAGAGTGCATTAAATAACATAGATAGTTTTTACAATACTGTGAAAATTAAAGTTCATTTCACTCAGCATTTTCATAGAATTGCTTATTGACAACACTGAATGTCAGAAAATTGTTGATTAAGCCTGAATAAATCAAATAATTGTCCTTTAAAATAATAGATTAAGGTTTTTATTTGCATTTCGATTCACATTTTACCTGTTCCTCTTCAACAATGAAGGCTGGAAACCTTTTTTTTTTCATAAAATATGTGCTTGTAGTCATATGCTATCAGGAAATAATGTTTTCAAGTGGGGAAAAAAGAAATTTGATGTTTTCTAAAATAACCAACAATGACAACACTGAATAACTAGTGAAGACGAACACAAACTGTCTTACATATTTTTCAGATGATCTTGTTGGTTTTTTTTTTCCTCAAATCCCCTCCTACTGCTTCAGAAATATAATCTGTTGCTGCGATACGGCCATGATGTCAGCAGGGCAGAACTCTGCCCCCTGGCAAACTTCAAGCTCTTGCCACAGGCTTGTGGACAAGTGTGAATTCTCACCCTCACAAGGTGATGTGTCCCTCTGTAAACAACTTGAATACATAAAATCTATGCCCCCAATTGCATCAACTAAACAACAGTATTAAGACAAGAAGAAGCAAGTGTAGGCTCGTGATGAATAAATAAGTTTGCTAGAAATAGAAGAGCAAATGAGACTGAGGAACAGCTTTCAATAGGAGTCCTGGGAACAGAAAGCCTGTCACGTGAAATTGGCTGATAAATCTATAAACAGTGAAGGGATAATAGTTTCCAGCAGAGGACTGGATTTAGAATATGATATAATCATATGTCCTATCTTCCCGTACGATTGAAGAGAGGATACTCTGGTTTAGCCAAAGTTTTCTGAAACTTGTGGGCAAAATTTACAAGTTTTAAACTGTCCTTCTTTCTAATTGACTTGAGTTTTTCTGGGGCCAGAAGTTAGCCTCGTAACATCCACCTGTTATTTATTTTACAAAAATTACTTGCATAAATCGATACTTTTCCCAGGTCTGTATTAAACAGAGCCTTCCGCAAGAAAATCATCACAGCTGCTACTGCCATTAAAGGAAGGCCTGCTGCTTCTCTAACTAAGTTATTCCACATGTCTCAGACGTGCTGGGCTGGGACAGAGCAGGAAAAAGCAGCAGCCATTCCTGCCCACCTGCCTGCACACAGTCAGGCAAACCCCTGAGGTCTGAGTGGCAGTGCTGCAGGACAGCACGGACGCGGCACAGACACCTCCTGTGCTGCAACTCCAGCGTGCAGCAAGCACAGGACTTGGCTGCTTTAATCTACTGTGTCTGTCACTGTGTGCCACAACAGCTGTCCCTTTTGTGCCTCACCTAACACTGCTCACTGCACGTATCACACTCTCCTGTTGTGCTGTGAATGGGACATCTTTCTCCTAGAGCGAAATCCTGCTGTTCTTCCACAGCCTTCTCGAACAGCTGGCATTTTTGATGGAAGTCGGGATTTTTATACCTGAACGCTGCAGTGCATTTGTTAGGTAGGAAACTGCAGAGCTCTCAGTTTGCAACGACAACCAATTTTTTCCTTGCAAGGCAGAGGGATGATCTATGGTTGTGAAAGCTTTACCAAGCACTCTGCTCTACTGTTGGTCTCATTGCAAAAGATATTTGCTAGTAGTGCAGCTCTTTAAAGTCTGCACTAGGGAAACTAATCAATTATGTAAAAACAACAAAATTAGTGCTATTATATCAGCAAGACAAATGCAGTTCTTCTCCCACTGGGCAACTAAAAGGTATATTTGGCCTAGTAAGTACTACGAAGTTGTTCATGTAGTCCTTCCATTCCTAGATTCTCTCTTTTCTGCTGTGCTGAACTTCTCAAAGGCTGCTGCTGAATTTCACAGAAGACTTGAACAAGTTGACAAGAAAGAGTAAGTTTGAAAAAAAAAAGGTTATATATGTATATGTGTATATTTACATCTGCCTTAGGTACCCAGAGTGGCAGTTCTTTATTTCTTCTACTACAGAAGGAGTCTTTCTGATTTGTGTAGAACAGAGCCCTTGAACCCTGAGACAGGCAGTATCTGCTAAGATGAATTAGAAGATACAAGAATGTTTCCTGTGATTGATAGTATGAGCTGTAGAGCTTATTCCTAGTATCAGGTTGTCATTAAAATTACTGTAGTACTTGGAAAGGCAGGTAGCAATGAAAGTTACAGTTGGACTGAGATCTCTGTTTAGGCACCTACACTTGAGTGTTGTAGGTGGTGCCAGAACCTGTACTTTCAGCACACTTCAAGAAGAGAGGATGATGCTTCAGAGTATCCGAGATATCCATATGATGCTTGCAAGCCTAAGGGCCCTGCAGGACTCCTGTGCCCTCTGAGTGCAGTGACTGCAGGCCACATATGGTACCAGTTGTGTTTAGGCAGCTGAATCCCATCCTCACTATGTTACTGTACAAATTAGAACAGGACTATGGACATTTGGCTCATGGGTGGACACCAAAATTTAGCTATCTTCATCTATGTAAATCTCAGCCTCCCTCTCCCCTCTGTTAAGTGGCATCTTTCAAGTGCCATTTAATACTAAGCAAGTATCTAACATTCTCAGAAATGTTCCCGTTTTATTTTGCATAGTGTGAAATCTTGTTTTCTAACATGGAAATACTAGTGCATTAATATAACATGGATTCGGTATCTCCATTTGCAAAACCTCATTTTTTTTGGGAACTGTAGACCACACCTGTCTTTTTTTTTTNTTTAAATGAAACTGGGAAGTCATGTTTCCCCTCTGTGTGACATTTCTCTGTCTCCATCTCCTGCAGTTTGGTTGCAGTGCGCATCATGAATGATCAGCTGATGTTGATAGAAAGAGCTTTCACTGATCCTCTGGGCTTGCCAGGAAGGAAGTTTTACAGGTGAGGTTGAAAGTTTCTTGACCTGCTGTCTAAGGCAGCTGTATTTTTGCAGCTGACTGGTCAGTGGAATTGCTGTATAGGTCTCACAGGATTTACAGTTCAACACATTGCTTTAAGTACAATCCAGTGAGTAGTGGACTTTGTTTATAATCCTTAAGGAGAATTTCTTGGCTACATCAGTCTTGTGGAGCCAAATTCCTCTCTTCTGCCTCTCTTTTTATCAGCTGTGGTTAAACCACAACACCACCATCCTCTGACTTTTACTTGTAGGCATGCAGTACTACTGCTATTACAACTTGCTCTTGTGAACGCCTGCAAAGTGAGGATTGAGTGGAAAATGAACTGTATTGAAAAGAAAAGTAAAAACAGGGTAGAGTAAAAGGGAGATAACAATGAGAACAGATGTGTAATGAAGGTCAGTTGAAGAGGGAAGCCAAGAAATGAGAGCTTGGAGAGAGTTTGGAGAGGGAGAGACCTTTCAGCACAGGATAGATAAAGGCCTGTGAGCCGTGCTGCAGAGCCCCATCTGTCCCAGCTTTGGCTGCTTCTATAGGTTCTCCAAAAAGCTTAAACCACTAACTACCATATCCTTTCTAGAAAGCCAGAGCTTTTCTTTGGAATACCTGACAAGAAGCCAGCTTTCAGTGTGAGGCATGTGACTACCTCACTTTGCTCTCAGTATCCCCCTTTTCCTAACAATTGGATATATCTGACTCCGGCTTTCACACCATGCCAGAAGTCCTTCAGGCAGGTAGAACTGAGAATCACACTTCCATCCTCCTAGGATAAACTGTCATTCGCTTTGGGAAGAATGAAGTAATTTCTTTCTAGAGACTTTCTTGTTGGGTGTTAGGTATCATTTAGGGCTGTCTGGGTTTTTTTATTATTAATTCTTACTTGCTTCCATTTATTAATGTAATTTCAATGTTTCTTTTCATTTGGGAGGACTCTTTCACATGGTATAAATGTGCTTTGATACTTCATAGTTAAAATCAATTCAAGAGCAGATCTGCAGCTATTCATTATTTAGTAAAAATAACCATACCAAAACATAAGATTGATACTTTTATGCCGTTCTGATCCTATATGATAATTTCTTTTCTCAAGAATTCCTGCTCTTCTCAAGAATTCACCCATAGATTTTTTTCCCCCTCCTTTTAAATTCCTTTCCCAGGTAAGTAACCTGCTGACCATCATGCAGCTACTTTGTTGTTTTTGAGGTTTCTGTTCCATTTCTCACAACACACCTATAACTAGTTTTATTCCCTGTTCCAGATTGCCAAATTACTTTGACAGGTTTGTTGAGCTCCAATTTTCAAAAAGTGTAACATGGTTTTGTTCCTAATTAGACAAATGTGTCATGTCTTCCCAAGGAGAAGACCACCTGACCTAAATCTGTGCCCTTTCCAATAGATTTTGCTCCTGGGATTGCTCCTGTCCTTTTAAAGACCAATTTTCTGTGTATTTAGTAAGTTCTGATCTTCCTAGGATTCATAGCTGCCCTATGTAGCACACATACAATGAACACACACCCCATTAATAGTTTATTTTATTTAGTATAATTGCACTTTTCTTTTTTCCCCACAGACATGTCATCTTTGCTCCAAGCAGCCACAACAAATATGCAGGAGAATCCTTCCCAGGAATCTATGATGCCATGTTTGATATTGAAAGCAAAGCTGATCAACTCGAAGCCTGGGAAGAAGTGAAGAGGCAGATTTCCATTGCAGCCTTCACTGTGCAGGCAGCAGCAGAAACACTGAAGGAAGTAGCATAAGATGATGGCTTTGAAAACTCACACCGCAGAGTCTGGCACGCAGAGTCGTCAGGCTGCTGCAGTGACCCAGTCTCCCCGACTGCCTGCCCCACCTGAGTCTCCAGCCTCCCAAACTGCATGGTAGGTGAGCAGAGCTCTGTGTGTCAGAAAACTCCTGAGCTAGGAATTGCTGCATCTCTGGTACTGACAAAACTGTAGCTTTATGAACAGCCCTGGATGGAAGCAAATTTGGGTGTGGGGAGAAGTGGGAAGGCAGGGAGACAGGAACCATCAGTTTCCGTTTAGAATTTTCTGAGATCTGCCAACTTTGAGGACCCAATGTTTTGGATGTACAGTTACGAAAACAATTATTTGCCAAGCTGCCTGCAAATTTTGTCCATAGCAGTGATCAACAGCACAAATTTTGACAGAAAACACGTAACACTCAGCCTGTCCATTTGTCTTGTTCTGATAATTACTTTTATAATATTAGACACCAAAGGCATCTCTGCATTTCAGAATCTATTCTGCAGGACTGGTGATTGCTCTTTACACTGATTTGCTTTCTTTTCCTTAAAAAAATAAAAAAGTGACCCTCTTACTGATTGCCAAAGCAGTACTGGCCATTCTTGATAATCAGGGAAAACAGCTGCTTAAATGCAGAAATCCAAAAGCACGTTCTTGGTGGAGTGCATGGCCATCCTTCTGAAAGCCACTGTGCATCTCCCTCCTTTATTTGCACTTTGGAAAATAAAGATTTTGGGGAGTAACCAAAAGCTGACCTCCCTGCTCTTTTTGGCACTTTCTCTAGTTCCAAACCCAAGGCAGCTTTTGTTCCTATTTTTTCCTGGGTGATCTCTTTCATATTTTTTTCCATCTGAAGGAGCTGGAGGACATTGTTACTATTAGCATGGGGCTTGAGATAATTTTGACTTCAAATAAGATCTGAAGAACATTTCCCACCAGGAACTGAATTTACATTCAAAGAGGAACTGAAATGCATGAGAAGGCCAGTTGTACAAATCTGTTTAATTTGTATAAAAAGAAAAAAAAAAAATCTTGCTTCATTTGCCCTTTGGATGTAATTCTCATCTACATGCTTTAAAACTAATAAAACTGCTAGAATTTTACTGAATCACATTCCAGGCTGTGGGAACTGACACTAACCAATTTCTTCTCTTATGTAAAATATACTACATTTTTTTTCACAACCATAAATTGCACCAGGTTGTGGGAATAAAATTCTCTTTGTTTTATGGCGAATAGAACAGATGTGGTACTAAAAAGGACAGAATTAGAGAAGCAGCACAGAGGAGTTCTCCTCTCAGATGCCTTGAGTTCAAACAAGAGAACCAGAAATAACTTCCTGTGGGAAGTTGTTTTGGGGGATATATGCCACCAAGAAGAGAGGCTGTCACTGGCATCCCCTCCAATAAGCTTCCATGAAAGACGAAAAATTGTGTACTCATGGATGTTGTTCTCAAAATTTACTGTTCGATTGCTTTTCATAAGTCAAGCCTTAGGCATGTGAGGAGGAAATTATACTTCCACAGTCCATGCTCTACCTCTTCTGTTGGGAAATGGAGTGCAAAACTGACCTTGCCAGTCCACACATAAGAGATGGGAGCAGTTGATGCTCAGGCACAGAACAGGTGATTTTCCCCCTCTACTCTGGTGAGGCTCCACCTGCAATGCTGCTTCCAGCTCTGAGGCCCCAACATAACAGGCATGTGGGCCTGTTGGAGCAAGTCCAGAGGAGGTCACGAAGATGATCAGAGGGCTGGAGTATCTCTCCCATGAGGGCAAGACTGAGACAGCTGGGATTGTTCAGCCTAGGAAAGGGAAGGCTCTGGAGAGACCTTATTTACAGCCTTCCAGTACCTAAAAAAGGCTGGAGAAGGACTGTTTACAGGAACTTGTAGTGATAGGACAAGGGGGAATGGCTTC
Source organism: Cnemophilus loriae (assembly GCA_013397755.1). NCBI lineage: Eukaryota > Metazoa > Chordata > Aves > Passeriformes > Corvidae > Cnemophilus > Cnemophilus loriae. Next base: position 1,188,660 of record VZTF01000254.1, read on the forward strand.
AAACTGGAAGAGAGTGGGTTTAGAGTAGAAGAAATTCTTTACTGTGAGGCTGGTGAGGCACTGGCACATGTTGCCCAGAGAAGCTGTGGATGCCTCATCCCTGGAAATGTTCAAGGCCAGGCTGGCTGGAGCTTTGAGCAACCTGGTCTAGTGGAAGGGTATCTCTGCCCATGGCAGGGAGGTTTGGAACTAGATGATCTTTAGGTTTCCTTCCAACCCAAACCATTCTATGACCCTATGAACAGTGACTACAGTTTTGTTGTTCTCTTTACTTTTACCTAACTGGGGACACTCACAGTTAGTAAGTTCATCTCCACATCTGTAGCTGAAGTTATTGCGTAAGGATATCTTGCAATGATGTGACTGGTACATAACTGCACTGGTTTTTCTTTTCCCTTTCTCCGAATCGTGTGCCCTTCCTGCTCCATCATAACTTTACATTAACTGCAATGGGCAGTACTGAATGTGCTCCCAAGGGAGGGTTAGGATATCTAGGTGGGGGAAAAAGCTGTTAGTGTATCTTCCTTATAAGCAGCAGCCAACTTTGGATCCATCAGTGGTTGCCGCTGTAGGATCATCAGAGTATAAGGCAAACAAAGGGTTTCCACATAGAAAGGAAATACTTGATGAAACTTACTTCCTCCTTCATTTACAGAAATGTATAAACAAATGAACAAATGTTGCACCAGTAAACATACTCTTTCAGTGGTAGCTAGCCTTTGAGGTTCTGTACTACTACCTTGCTGCTGCAGAAAAACATACAATCTCTCCTTGTTTCCCTGTGCAGTTTGAAGCGGTAAGAATAAATTACAGCTCACAACAGGCTGAATATGCACAGCTGGCATTGATTGCTTTGTTCCTCTTGTCAACTTAATTGATAACTGTGTGAATGTGAGATTCATCATGACCAGCTACATCCTGAGAAGTATACAAAATAGATTAAATCTATTTCCATTCCTGTCTTTAAAGTTCTAATGAGGGAGAATGATGTCCAAATCCTTATAAATAAGGAAACCAAACCACATATAAATGGCTTATACTAACTGATTTCCACAAAATCCCTTATTTTTGGTATTGAAATAATCAGTTACTCAGAGCTCCAATTGCCTTTCCTTCCTCAATGAGTAGAATCTTATGTTCTATAGATAAGCAAACAAGCCTCTTTGCTGTCCCCCAGTCCAAAGTGTAGCTCTGCCTCCCCATAATTTCAAAGTGTGGGAAGGGCATTTTTCACACTCTCTTTACAAATGGATAACACTGGATCACCTACTCCAATTCCATTTGCACGGTTCTTCACTCAGCCTGGCTGAAGCAATCAGTGAATCCTACAGCTGGGAGAAACAGACACTTCAGCCTAGACTGGGGCTGCAAAACAATCTAGCAAAATTAAACTTGGATGGACCAAGTATCACTTGGATTTTTGCGTTGTCAGTTGTCTCTTTAGAAAATCAGTTCCAAAGGGACAGTGCCTGGAAGTTTATTTCAGCTCGGAGACAAACTTTTTAGCAGGACTTGTTGCATTAGGACAAGAGGTAATGGTTTTAAACTGGAGAGGTCAATTTAGATTAGATACAAGTAAGATTTTTACAGTGCAGGTGGGGAAACACTGGAAACATTCAGGGTGAGGGTTCTGATCTAGTTGAAGATGGCAATGGGATGGGACTAGATGGCCTTTAAAGGTCCCTTCCAACCCAAACCTTTGTTTGAGCCTATGATTCAGATTCTCTTATGGTTCAAATACTTTTGGTTTGCCTTTGGAAAGAAATCTGTAACACTGGGTGCTGGAATCTTCAGGTGACACTGTGTCAAACTCATCTGAGGACCTCTCTCTGCAGCTGGTAGAAATTGGATGTACTCAGCATGACCTGTCTTTTTTCCTCTCTAAATTCCTCTAGTTTCATTCACGGATTTCAGTGTACAGTTAACAGTGCTATTGAAAAAGCTGAATGATGGTGAACATCATGAACTTCCCTATGGTAGAGCAGAGACAACAACACTAATTAAACGAAATACAGAAGTCTTGCTTCTGCTGTTCTGAGCAGAACCAAAGTGCTTTGTTCCTCGCTGAACAGCACCTGCTCACAGAAACTGTCCTTAGAAAAACCAGTAGGAGCTGAATTTAGCGAGCAGTCTTTTTTAAGGCAAAAGGTTGTTCCCATTACACCACTGAGACTTGTGCCAGTTAGAATCTATGAAGTCAAGGATGCTCCTGTCAGCATCAACACAGTGCTTCTCCTGATGGATCCTGCACCCTTAAACATCAGCTTGAGGAGCTCAAAGAATCTAAGAAGAGGAGGAGTAAGAGTGCTTTGTTATGCACCTCATGCAGGAGGGGCTGGACCTGGTTCAAATAAACTCCAAACATGTTCCAGACTTTCATTAAGGGAAAGAACCAGAGAGGCAATAATAAAAAAGCGTTTCACAGGAGGGTATCGGATAAGAATAGACTTGCTAAGTTTACATGGCACCTTCCCCAGATGTGCTTTGCTAGCTTGCTGACAGTGCAGCTGATGTGTTCCTGATGCTGCCATCCACATTACTCCCAAACTTGGCTCTACTTTTAGAAGGAAACCCAAGTCACAGTTGCTGGACACAGCGACTGTTGTGACAACACAACCTTATGTAACCCGTAAGAAGCAGGAGTTCAGGCAGAGGAAACATGGTGAGCTGTGAACACTGAGCACTGAAAGATTTAGATCTCTCTGAGGTCACTCATCCCTTCAGATATTTCTGGAACCAACACCCCCGTACTGAAGCTTTTGTTTCCTCAGCTCTGTCTCCCAAGCCATATTTCCGTACTCTCTGCTGGATCCTGCATGCCTGGACACCTCCTGCTTGCACTACAGCTCTCTTCAGCCTGCAGCACACACCAAATTATCCTGGCTCTACCCTTGCAGGAGTGTGGGCACTGACAGTAGTGGTAGTGTTGCCCACTGCCACGGCAGAGGAGTCCAACACAAACATCCTGCCAGTCTTATTACAGGCAGAAAGAAACATACTTTGTAAGTAAGGGAAGGTTCATTGTTGGTATGCTCAAAATCTTAACTATCTGATCAAAGAATGATTAGTCTCCATCATTAAAGAAAAAGAAAGAACAAAAGATACTACAAACCTTTCAATAACAAAGCAGTTATAATATTTATGAGCTGTTTACCTTCCTGGGACCTTCATTATCCAGAAGTGCCCCTTCTCCAATCATCCCATGTCTGTAGTCCTCTACACCACATCCCATGTCCCAGTTTTCAAGGCCCCTGCTTGTATCCCTCTGTGACATGGCACTAGAATCAGAAATATATTGCTCTACACAGTAAACCTGCTTTAGATTTAGTAGTTATATTAAAAATATGTCTACGCCAAGCAACTACAGAATGAGAAACAAGGTAAACCAAGTAAGACAATAGCTACCTGGCCATGAGAAAATTTTAACAGCCAAACAAGCCAGAACAAAGCTGCAGGCAGGTTAAAAGAAGTACAGACAAAGCAAGCCTGGCAGGTTCTGGGACCTTGCAGAGCTGGAATGAAGCTTCTGCCATGCTCCCAGCCATGGGAATCCTGTGTTCATTGAACTGTCACCAGAGATCAGCACTCAGAGACTACTCGGGGGAGGTCCCAAGTTTTTTAAAGAACAATCATTAAGGACAGGTACTTATCCATAGTCATATGCGCACTTAGTGTCCAGTCCTAGTAAACCTAAGAAATGGATGAAATTAACCCTGCTTTTCTTTCTGTATTTTCAAACCACCCCTGCTCAACTAATTCAGCCTGACTGGACTTTGGTTTTGCAAATATCATTCTTGTCATTTGATGAAAAACAACCTGCCTGAGGACCAGATATTTGTATAGGATTCAGAGTGCGACTGCAGGGCTCAGCACTTGCTTCTCAGGCAGCATTACACTCTGTTTTGCACTAAAACACAACTACCAGAATATGGAGAAGCTCTGGCAAAAGCTATCAGCGCTCTCATGGCTACTACCCAGTCTGCACAAAACTATACTTACAACTTCAGTGAAGAACACCTGCAATGTATGGAGGAAAAGAGAGGACGTACAACGCCGCAGGTTGCAATATACTCCTGAACAGTTATGCTTATTTAAGTATCCTTATGGGACAGTTTAAGGTAAAACATATGTGCATTATATAATACAACTGTGAAATACAAAAACGCATTAAAATTACACATGGTTTAGTTTAAGAATTATGTACTCAGCATTTAGGTGTTGCCACTAAGCCACACTGAATTTTTGGCCCCTTTTCATTGTACAAGTCCTAACCAAACCTAAGTCTTCAGGCAATGTGTGCCAATACAACTGTTTAATAATAAATGCAATACATTTAATTGGCTGTTTTGTAAAGTAAAATGTTGTTGAGGAAAACTAATAGCAAAAGAAGCACTGATCAATGCCACTGTGCTCACACAGCAAGGAGGTGAACACTTACAAAGGTATGTGAGAAAACTATGAAACACTGTCAAGTTTAGCAGTTGGGAGTTGTTGCTTTGTAATATCCTTAGCATGTCTTCTTTGAATTATTTTTCTACGAACGCGTGAAAAATCTTTCTCTTAAAACCTTATTTTCAACTACGTTTCAATATCCTCCATTCATTTTACCAGCCTTCTTTTCTTTATAGCTTTTGGAAAGCACAAGCATCCCAGTTAAGTTACTAATCCAGTGAAGTGGAACTCTGGTAACAGAAGAGCCGACAAGCTTCCAGTTCACAAAGGTGCAGTTACAGAACTTAAACTACCTCTTTATTGTAGGTTTTGCTCATGAGTAGACAAACCAAATGTTAACTGTTTCACTATGGGCAGAATATTTAAAATTTGGGTTGTTTATGTATGCAATGATAGAACCTGATTACAAGGCATTCCCTTGAAAAAAAACTTTAGTTTAAGTCCCTTGGGGTACAGAAGCACATTGTACCAACTCTGCCTCCTTATACACAAGCCTGATTTCCAATTAAGAGGAACAAATTAGGTTAAGCACATTAGGCTAGAAGCACATTAGGTTACTGTTCACCCAGGCATGGAATTCAGCAGTAATATTGCTGTATCAATATTTATCATAGGTTTAAATCACATTTCAGAGAACAAGGTTTCTGGACTGATAATATTTGATAGATCATTGTAAAGTAACAGATCTGCCTCCAGGTAGCTTTAAATGAATTTTGTTGCAATGCAGCTTTCATTAAAATTTACCAAGGAACTAATTTTTCAAATACTTGTTTCCAGTAGGTAACAAAAATATTTTATTCAAAGTGATGCTTCCTGTTTTGCTTAACACTCATTTGACACTGTGGATTAGTTTGCAATGTCTGTACCTTTGCAATGACAGTATCTTGGTTACCTCTGGTTAAAACATCTACCCAAACTTTGGGAAAACACCAAGTATTTTTTACCATAGAAGATACCAGGCTTCAAGAGGTGAATCCTTTTCTACACTGAATGCCAGAGGTTTTGGAAAGTATCTTCTTTTTACAAGAAACCAGGAAAAAAACACCTAAGCAACAATATCTTCAGCAACTTTAGAAACAGCCACTGAATCTGGAATTATTCCACTTCCATTAAGTTTGTCACAGCTCAACATTCTTGGACTGAGCTATTTCTGTGAATGAGACAGGGCTCAATCTCGGTAATCACACTCAGATTTCTGCAAAACTCACATACCCTCACTGGGCTGCAGCATTAGAAAGCAACAAGCAAAGACAGGAACTACAGGTGAGGACAAATCCCTTGGTGATGCAGTTTCCCTCTTATACAGACTCATATGTGGAAAATGTCCACTTACATTTCATTTCAACAACTGTGTTGCAAACCAACAGGGAAGTTCTCACCCATAACAAACGAAGTCAAAAACCAACCCCAAATGCAACCAGCATGTAATAAGAATTTTATTGAATACATTTAGAAAAAAACTAGAGCATGAAGACATGAGATTAATTTCTGCGTGTAAGTTTTACGAATGTGCAGAATCAAACAGCCATGCGAAGTCATCTCCTCTTCAACTGTAATTCAAGACTCTTATAATGGCAAAATTATTACCACCCTAAAACAGTGTTCCAGACACATAACTCATTACTTTAAAAAGGATTGCCTTCCTAAACAGAGGTAAAAAAAATTTAGTAGCAAATTGGGAAAGACCAATCATTAACAGGTACAGTATTTAATCAATATTCATGCCATGTTTAAAGAATGCAAGCCAAAAATACATCATTATGTAGAATAGCTAGATTTTTTTTTCCAAGGCAAAATTCCTAGTAAAACTAATTCCTAAACTACTGGAATGGTGACTTGATAATGTACACAATCCAGAATACCATCCAATGGAAGATTTTTTTGTCAAGTTGTATCAGTGCCATGTATGACCTAAGAGTCAGAGTAGCTGAACAGCCCTGTGCTTAACAATTTATGTTAAATTAACATTTAACATAAATCCCAATTCATCCAAGAAACGTTCTTACAGATACAAGATCATAGAAAAACCTCTAAGATCACAACCGCCAAGGTAGCACCACTACCATGTTCACCATTAAACCATGTCCTTAAGTGCCATACGCATGTTTTTTGAACACCTCCACGGATGGTGACTGCACTGCTTCCCTGAGAAGCCTGTTCTAATGCCTGACAACCCTTTCCATGAAAAGCATTTTTCCTAATATCCAATCTAAACCTCTCCTGGCACAATTTGAGGCCATTTCCTCTCATCCTATCACTTTTTACCTGGGATGTAATGTTAGGTACGAAATGTGTTATGTTAGGTAGGACAATGGGCTCACACATAAGGGAAACGATTAAGGTTTCTGTCATAAACTTGTATACCCATGCAATTTTTCATATTATAAAGGGATTGTGAAGGTAAAGTTTTATATGCACCTGGACAGTCAGTTCTGGCTTGTGTAACATGCCTGTCTACACATGTAACACATACTGAAACACACTAGAGCTCTTAAACACTTATTTATGAAAATATAGCTAGACTGTATCAACTTAATCAACTTGATAAATACAGCACACCTTCTGAAAACATGAAAAAAGGATAAATTCAACACAAAGTATTCCCGTTCATACTGGTTTGCAGTTTAGTGTCATATTATTAGACAGGTGAAAGCCTGTGATCAAAGATCACTTTGCTTACTTGACAAATCTTGCTTTTGGGAAAGTATCATGATTAGTTTGGTACACTACAGTTGGCCTCACGTTCTCTCCACACTTACTAATAAAAGTTACAGCCAAGCCAATATTTCATCAAAGTGTCTGCTGCCACTATGCACGTCAAGTTGTCATGGCATGAAAGGCCAGGATCAACCCTTGGTGTGTTGAAGGCTGTTGTGAGCAACTGCTCAAAACACGCAAATTCAGTGGGTGATACAGATCTCGCAGCTTCAGGATAGATGCAGACATATGGTTATAAAAAACTGCTAACAATTGCTGCAGTTAAACAGACAGTTTATGGCAGTCTAGGCCACCTGGAGGTTTTATCTTTTTATTTTGAAAAGCATCCCAGGCCATAGAAACTATGCTCTTACCTTCTATATAATCTATACCTTCTCACCTGACCAAAGCTGGTGGGGTTTTATGGGTTTTATTTTTCTTTAATTTGTTTGCTTGCTTTTTAAAACAGGTAAGTTTTAAAACTAGTTTTATTGCCACTGATGGGGAAAGTCACTACAGAACACCTGAGTATCTTTAGTTTTGTGCTAAAAGTATGAATAACAGGAGAAGAGCAGGAGGAATGAATAAAAAGCAAAAGCAAAATTTGGGACCATGTTTACAGGAGCTTTCTCCGACTTCTGGCCAAGGTGACTCAGCTACCAGCAGAACGTAGTTTGAAAGAGTGTAACAAGTAGTTACAGGATCCCAAAGCCTGCAGCATTCACAGGAGATGGTCCATTCATCTACGTTCCTCTCCATTTAGGCAGGGTTTAGTGTACTAAGGCAGAATATGACTTATTTAAAAACAGAAATTCTGTTTTCCCAAGGAATTCCATTTTCCATGTAGTTCTTTAAAATGGGTTTTACATTATGTAAATCTACTGCACATGAGGATGCAAAGTAAGTGAAAATATGTTTTCCACATTTTTTTAACATATTTAGGATATTTATATATCCATATAGATAGATGCATTTGAACTTGCTTGTTAAATAAGAACTTTATCCTGGCATTTCAGCACTACTAATTTTGCTGTCCAAGTTCAGAGCTCTGCACACACAAACACAGATGGCATGCTAGTAGCTACAGCTCTCTAGAATTTTTCATCCACTGATGTTCTCAGTGTCATACTAATAAGTACTCTGCTTGTTGGTTCTGAACACATCAGGGAACATCTGTTCAATTTTCAAAGGACCACTTGGCAGGCACACATTTTATAAGCTTGTACTCTATCACTCTGCAGTACCTGATACTTCAATTAAAAAAAAAGAAGGAAAAAAAAGGCATTATTAGAGCTTAATAGAATCTATTCAGCAGAACTTAGAGCTGGAATTTTTAAAAAGGGCCCAAGGGAGTATGCAACCATGCTCAAACTAAGTGATCAAGGAAAAAGGATCTTGAAATGGAGGTAGAGAAGCACCAAAACAAGCTATATGTATGTGTATATATATTTGTATCACCCGTGTTACTTTCTTGCTGTTCAGGGAGGGTTTCTTTGGTAATGTATTTCCTACTACTTTAAGCATGAAGTAGGACTTCAAGTACTGTTAGAGACAGAAGTCTGAGCTCAAGAGAAATTATACCTATTGGAAAAACAGCAAGATTCTTAGAAATCGAAATCTGTATTTCACTTCAGAATGCCTTTGCTAAACCTTGTGTTTCTCTTGGCACTATTCCAGGTCTGCCAAGGCTGGTAGATGACCATCCATTCATTTTAACAGTCCACAAGACCTCTTGTTTACATATATAGGGTTAGACACCATAAATAATGGTGTGCATTTTGTATTTTGTATTACTTCTATAAGAAAACAATTTTATTTCAGCTGCAAGCCAAAATTAAGAAACTATTCCAAGCAGAAAGAGAAAGCAACATTACTGCACGTTTTGCTGCTTGGATAAAAAAAAAAAAATCATCTTTACAACTATCCTGTTTTCAGCCACGTAACTTTACTGATGAACTGAAAACAAAACTAAGGTCTTGATTTCTAGTTACAATCTGCTCAAAAGATACAGTATTTTTTTAAAGTATTTTGATTCAGAGGTACAATTACAATTTGAGACAGACATTTTAAAGCATGTTGTTTCTCCTAAGATTTGTCCTGTATATAAATGCAGTTCTTAGATTACCATCCTCAGAGTCAAAAGATATACACATCTGTGTGGAAATTATTTTATCAAGACACCTATAGTGTGTCCTGGTTTCTCCTACTACCCATATCCACCTACCGAAAAGAGTTGAGATTTTCAGTGTTGTAGGATAGGACAGAATATACATTCTAAAGACTGTCAAATATATATTTTGGTAATTTTACAATAGTTTGCATACTCTTCACAGCTGAAATGCTAAGTTATCCAGCCATTTCACTATCCATTTGCTTTTATATTTAACTATTCAAATAGCAAACGTAAAGGAGTAAAAAAAAAAAAAAAAAATCACTTCTTGCCAACTTTTTTTTTAATTTTAACCTGATCTGCTTTGATACATGAAAGACAGCATGAGTCAGCAAGTACTAAAATCCTTGAAATAATACCATTTATTTCATCCCTCCATAGCCAACAGGTATTGAAACAAACCTTCGTTTCAGAAGACGGAAGTCTACAAGTGTACAACTTCATATTTCTGTTTATGTAACCTTTTACTCTGCATGGTAATCAGTTCAAACTCAGATTTTTGTGTCTGCATTACTGTATGCTTCATAACAGTGCTGAATTTAACACGGGCTACCGAATGCATCCAGTCTAAACAGAACAGCTGAAAAACAAAGACACCCACTATGAACAGAGAGCATATCTACTGGGATAGTCAGTGCATGGTAGGGAAGGTTGCAAGCAAAGGGCAATAGCTGTTTTTCTCTAAATTCCCATGGAGACACTGCATCTAGCATAAACATACCCATGAGAGCAAGAGCAGAAATAACTGTTACCCTTTTGAGTTTACACCCCCATTTGCTGTGCGTCAAGTTTCTTTCTAGAAGGGAACAGATGATCTAGCATTAAAAAAAAGAAATCTATATAAAAGTTAAATATTTGATTACAGTAGCAAGTCACCACTTCATCATGGGAAATAACTTGTCTCTTGGAATCGTTATTGATCTGAACTCTCCTGTTTTGGTTGTGTGTTGGATACTGGTAATTCCAGACTTGCCCATAGCAGGGGCTCTGCTTTTCTCATAGTGAGCTCAATCTTTGTAGCGGTCATGTTCACGTAACTCCTCTTTACATCAATTACCTGGAACAGAAAAGGTATTTCACACTTCAATTTAACAGACTGATAGACACTGGGGAATTAAGTTAAGGAGTACCTCATCACTAAATTTCAGTACATGTTCAGTAGATGAAGATCCCTCTGGTATCTTGAAAAGTCAGCTCTTTCTCATTCCCAAGCTATGGAATGTTTATGGCATAAACACATGCCTGTGCATATCAAACATATACACTGGCTAACATAAGCATGGGTTTTCTGCAACACCACTACCATGGCATTGGGATCAGAAAGGACACTGGAATATCACCTTCTGTGCAAAGCACCGTCCATTATGATGTCACACTGGATCTCCTGGGGCATAATACTCAGATTTAAATGTAATTACTCAATGTCCTGTAACTGAAATTTTTTCAATAAACAGAGTAATGAGGAAAACCAAACCATTTTGAAAGAGAGGAAGCTAAAGGCTTATGTTTTGTTTTTCTGCTGGAGTTTCTTGTTTGACTTTTTGTGTCTTTTTAATAGAAAAAATATTTTTATACTTACTCCCCATAACTTCACACTGCGATGAAACTCCTTTTCTCCTTCAAATACAATATGGATATTTACCTTAACAGGAAAAACAACAGAAAATTAGAAAATTTTATAATGTTAATACAACATTTGACACCTCAAGCATGTTAACAGAATATACCATGTTAGGACTTGGATCCTATAATGACCAAAGTCATAAAATTGTCCCTCAGAAATAGAAGTGAATATCTATTTTAATAGGTTCTGACAGTTGCAGTCAACAGTGGTCACTGGTAGCTGTATCATTTTAGATTAAGAAATCAGAGAAGCATTTTAACACCTGTTTAATATTAGTAGCTGTGAAACAGCATACAATGAAGAATGGTATCAAATTACATTAAGTCAAATACAATTAAATTATGAATCTATAATTATTTACACATATGGTGATGCCAATCCACCATGCTTGGGTTTTAATTATGGAAGTAAAATTAAAGATTTTTTTTTTTTTTGGCATACTGTATTGCAGCTTTTAAAAAAACCCCACACATTAAAGTGCAGATGTCCAAACAGAAGGGAGAAAAAAAGCTATACATACTTGAACACACACAAATGCCAAGAAAAAGCAGTTACTCAAAGAAGAGTCTTATGCTATTCCTGCCTTGTAAATAAAACTGAGCAGATTTTCCTAAGTCCAAGTTGCTGATCTTCAGAAAGAGCCTCACCATTGTGCTATTAGCTTCTACGTAGCTCAGATCAGGGACAGAGTTTTTGGCGTATACAGAAATAGTCACTTCTCCTCCAGTTTGGTGCCAATCATGCCTGCATGGAACTACTTTCTTACCCTATATAAGGGAAAATACAGAAAAAAAAGGCTTACATTAGAATATTTCTTTACAAGATTAACAGCATAAATGCCCAGGACTTTTTTTAAAAGGCAATTAGCATAGCTAATAAAGCACTATATTTCATCTTCACAGGAGATTGCAAGACTCCTCTTGCCACTCTTTTTACTAAGTATTTCAGTATCTCCCCCTCAAACAAACTACAACAAAAAAATGTTACTTGGTGGATCAACTTCCTTTCCAAGACTACAGTTAGCCAGCAGGTTATAGAAATGAACTGAACAAAGAAAAAAAATGCCGTGACTCCAAGAATGCTTCATATTCCTGCAAAAAAAAATTATTAGCCTCTGTTCTCTGATGCAGAAAAAATAAACTGTGAAAAAATCCTCAGAATAAAACCAAAAAGCTAAAGTAAAAAAAACTCCCCTTGTTGGATAGCAGCCCATTATCTCAATACACATACAGTTAACATAGACATAGTTTCTTTGAATGTGGGTAAATTCTTTACTCTATTTTTCTACACTCTCCTGCTTTAGGATTACAACTTCAGGTTTTTTTTAATCCCTACTTTCTGCACTTGCAAGTAATTCTTGAACAAAAATATAAATCTTCAAAGCAAACAGCAATTATAAGATTTAAAAGAAGTAAAGGATTTGTGAAGTAATTGCTCTAGAATGAGATAACAAAACTACACTTTTAATAATATATCTTCATTTTCTTCTGTTAAACATTCCTGATGTTTGCAGTGTCAAACCCATTTTGCCTCAGCAACAGACAATATAGTCATAACAAGAACTTTGTGTTCACCTGTATCCATCATGTAACCAAATAATGTTTTTGAAGTGTTTTGTTTCATTATCATATTCTATTATATTCTTAAAGAATCAAGTATACCTGTACCACAGACTACTTCACACTCCATTTCTCAGTTTTCCTGCTGTGCACAGTATCCTCCACATTATGTTAGAGGTAGTAATCTGTAATAGCTCAGCTACAGTAATAACTTAGTCAAGCTACAAACTACATTTCAGTATTCAAAATTCAGAGTGGCCAGTTACAGAATGCAATCTTAAAGCTACTTACTGCATCCTTTTTAGTCCATACGTGTGTTCCTCTAGTGCAGCCTTCTTGAGCTAAAAATGTATTGAAGTCAGAAGTTTTTCTTTTACAACAGCTCCAATACTTCATCCTTGAAAGTTTGCAAAGTAATTAACAAACAATATTTAGGACACTATTTCCTGTGAACATTTAAGATCTTTTTCCTTTATGCAATATTACTGTTAATTTAGTGTACCCTCTTCAAGCATTGCCATTTTTGACTGAAGAGGGAATACAGAATAAATCAAGGCAACATCTAACATCTAAAGAAAGCATGAACACACAACAGACAATTTTAAAAATCTGAAATTAACTGAATACTAACCCTTGACGGAACGTAAGTACAAAAATGGAAGTTAGCTGAATACTAACCCTTCATGGAATATAGGTACACCAGAATGGTATATACATACTTCTTCTGTGCTGTGTGGTCCTTCATATGTCTGGTGGGACAAAGCATTTAAAGTGTATTACTGCTACAGGATTTGAAGCAAGGAAAAAACAAAACAAAACACAACACAACACAAACCAGAAACATTGACCAAAGTATGACAAAGCTTTTGGGTAAATAATCTAGATCTAATGGCTTGTCCTAGCTTTTCAAAGTAACCATTCGACCTTCCTTCACAGAAGGTTCCCTGGCACTGCTAAGAAGCTGTACTTTGTGTTAGTTCAATGTCACTGCAACGGTGACACCATCTATGCTCCTAAAGGTCACTTCAGATCCTCAGAGATATCTCACTGTAAAATACCCTGAGCGTTCAGAGAAAACAAGAACTTAACTTGAAAATAAATTAAATTTATCATTCATAAAACACATGGATTCTCAAAAGAAAGTAAAATAAACAATATACAACTTTGCCACTGAATATCAGATCAGTTCTTCCCAACACAAAGATTGCCAAAGTTCTCCTCTCACCAGAGCTTCGGTAGATAATGCAAAATCTGTCAGGTAAAATAGCTATTTAAATCCTACTATTTAAATCCCTTCTGCACAACAAAAGGCTGTTGGTGTAACTTTCACTTCAAACGACTATGTAATATAATGACTAATTTTGGTGCTGGAAGTGTTATAACACTGACTTTTTAATTCTTCTTGCAGGAAGCATTAACTGTTAAGATCTGTAGATGTTTCTGAACTATACAGAGATTATCAAGAGCAACTCAAGTGTTATCAGTAAGCCACCTCTCACCAATATTATGTTTACTATTTTAAGTTGAAACACATCAGTACCATGGATTTGACAAGCTTCCTAATTAGAAGTTCATGACAGGTTTAAATAAAATAATCTTAGACTTTCCGCAAACAACTCACATTTGTCTATACTAATGCGTGTTATCAAATGTGTGTTTGTTAAACCAATTGGACTTTGTGCCTTTTCCAAATCAACTTGTAGCACACAAAAAACCAAAACCGCTCACTCAATAGCTGAGCAGCTAGATTTAGAGTACAACTGAACCACTTACTTTTGAACACCCTGCATTTTTACATGCCGTCCCAATCTTGATTTCATCACTATCTTCCTCTGTAAACAGAACGTTATGGAAAATTACAAATGAATTGTATGATCTACTGAACATTTTGCTTTTTTAAGAATTAAAATGAGACAAGAAGGAGATTAGAAAAACCTCCCTCACCAAGCTTCTATTTTCTGGCACTGAAATCTGCCAGAGAGGTACAAAAAACCATTCCAAAAGCTGTATTACCTATGCATCAAATTCTAGGCTCTGTATCTTTACACATTTTAAGTGGCATAAATAAAAAAAAAGATGAAGAGGATCATTACAATCACAGGGGAAGAGAACAATCATTCATCTTGTTCAGTTTTGTAAAACCAAGAACGTAAAAGGCTTCAACTGCTGTCTATAAATACACACAAGGAAATAATTTGGGTACCATGGAAAAAGAAGAGCTAAATTAGTTTGGCACAAGCACAAAAGAGCATAAAATAGCCACAAACGTAGGTTGCAATTACAAAGTTTCTTAAGGAACAGTGTAGCTCTGGAACTAAATTCCAAATAAAATGTGGGAAGAAAAAAGAGGAAAAACAAAGGAGAACCAACTAATCTTCACAGGAATTTCACCAATTTATGAAGGCTTTATATGACACTGTGTCTGCAACAATAGGGAGTAAAGTTCATTTCTTGGTAACCCTGTCAGTCATATATTCAGAAATAGATGTTCCCATTATGTCCATTCTAACCGGGAAATCTTAGAAAAGACACAGTTCAAATAATGTTAAAGACAACGTACTGCTCCTGACAACCAAGTCTCCATGCTATCCACATTTGAACTTCAATCATCATTCCCTGGACTGCAAGGTATTTCCCAGATTATTAAGAACATAATTACATGAAACTATCACTTCAGAAATGACAAGATCAGCATTTCATTTATTTGTGTGACAACTGGCATCACATGCCTACTTAATCTCCCTGTCTTCTTACCTTTTTTCCCTTCGTTTTCTGATGATAGTTTCAGTTTATCGAGAGCTTGTTTCAAGGAAGCTGACACTTTCAGCTGCAAATTAGTCATTGGCTCATCTGGGCTAAAAAAGTCCATGTATTAGTGCCACCTTCATGAGAAAGAATTTACAGAAGATAAAGTAGTAACTTTTACTCTTCCTACAAGGCTCTTCCTTTCAAACCTCCCTTCAACAAACAACTACATTTGTAAATTCTAATCCTTACTGTTTATGAAAAAACAGACTAGAAACTTAGAAGGCAGTCTTAGCTTTCAACTGGAAATCCTAAATACTCTATAAAAATAAAAATAAATCAGAGATACTAAGGAATCTAAACACAAGCACCCCAAAATTATTTTTATTACTGTTTAGAACACTAAACACAGCTACTAGTTGCATTTTAAGCCATGAGGTTATAGACTTCAATTTTTGCTTCTTGTGGATCTAAATGCTAAAATATCCAGTACTTCCTTACCATAACCAGAATTCTTTTCTTATATTTTGAAGCTTAAGATAACATCATCACTGCTACCAAAAACAAGCTCTTCTGAGGTTAATTTTGGAATTTCTACTACATGAAATCTACGATACTGAATAACCAAGCAAGCTTTAACTTGGCCAACTGTCTACAAGTTTGGAAAACCTTAGGTTTCATATACCGTACCTTGGCCTTTTAATTGTTTCCAACGGTTTTGGTGCCTGAATTATGTGTTCTTGAAATTTGGGTTTCAGTTCAGCTAGCTCCTTTCGTTCAGAGGTAGTTTTGACTTCTGGTTTAACAGGCTCAGGAGGTTTCTCGCTGTTATGGAAACCCTTCGTACAGCCCTATTGTGGAAAGCACATGTTTTTATATATATATAT